>QNUK01001500.1:0-50202 GCA_013621035.1 Clarias magur
ACACAAGTTTTTACAACTATGTCATGAAGGCCACTTTCACAGGCATTACTAATCGAGGGAGGTGGAATCGATGCGGCCACAATTTTAAACCACCAGAGCCAAAATGGCAGATCATCAGCCCAGCGCTTTCATCCTCTCAGGTAAGTTTTTTTTTGTTTTAACTATAGCAGGTAAGATTTTAGGAGTTTAAAATGGTGGCGGGGCACATGCACCAAATTGATTACTCTTCCCTTGGATAATGCCTGTGCACGTGGCCTTATTTTTGACAGTGGTGTAACTACATTTGTGGGCGTAATTATGCAATTCGTCTGTGTAACAGAGGAGTTGTAAAAACGAGTTTTGTGTCTGTAAACGGTCAGAGTCATCTATTTCAGAGTTGTTCTGTAACACACACACAAAATCTTGTATCTATAAGGAATCCAACTCGGACAAAACACAGATTTACATGCAAATCTTTTTTTAACGCACAATTATTTTTGACAGTGATTTTATTCCATATGTAAAGGGCCAAAGAATTTCAGTGAACCTGTGAGCTTCTGATCAGTATCCTAAATCCTTAACAACTGAGCATTAAAAGGCAGCACTGGGATTTTAACCCACATCACTGAAAAGACTGTAACCTAAATCCATTGCCAGACAACTAAGCTACAGTATCCCATGTCATAACACATGACTCAAGTCTTCAGCTCTTCATAAAAATGCCCAGAAAGACAGGAGAATTGAGAAGAGAAGAGAAACTCTTTTCAAGAATGAATGAATGTCATGTAAGAGGATTACCATGACAGCATGTGAAGTAGGCTGGATCACGACTGGGAGGGCAACATTGCAAGGAACCACTTTTATTATTATTATTACTATTATTTTTAAACTCACCTCCACCATTTTTGTAGCAGAGGTAAGGGAAACGCCACACATTCCCCAGACCGACAGCAAAGCCCACAAGGGACATGATGAAGTCCATATGCCGGGTCCATGTCTCTCTCTCCAGCTTCCCCTCTCCGTTTGTGCTCATCTGATCACCATTGTTGGCCTGGTGGCTCACATTGGGAATGAAATGGCATTTCTTCTCAGCCACTACGCAGTTCGTGGCCATGTCCATGGCCAAACTGTCTGTGCTGAGTACTCTCTTGTTCGTTCTAAACACATACACATACACACATTGACACACAGCCCTAGCCAGTGACAAAAAAAAATAAAAACATGGGAAAAAAATCAGTACTGTCAATACCTCAGAGGTGTGAAATCTCCTAAATCTCTTCCTTGGAATTTGTCTGGCTTGAGTCAGTTTTCCTTATTACTATCACAAAAATGTCCTTGTGTTCTTCTCCTTGGCTGAAACCTGTACAAGGGTTAACAGGAGCTGGTCTGCTACATTTCCTTATTATAAGGCTTTATTTGTAGTGATAAATATATGAAACAGAGAAATGTAAATACTACACCGCATTAAAAGGGCACCTTCAAAAACAATCCACGAAACACTTGAAGGTGAGTCTGAAGAATTGCATTGGTACGTTTCTTTTGAAGATGAGGTGCCCTCATCAACCGGTCAGTGTGAGGAAATAACGTGGTTTCACTACTGCGATCCTCTCAGGCTGAAGAGATAACGGGTGTACCATGCTGTGTGCTGGTGCTCCTCGGTCTGGCTCTTTAGCTCTAGTCAATGTCTTATTTGATGGTTTGGTTTGATGTCATAGTGCGCATCACAATGAGTACACCCCTCCTATATTTTCCACAGCAATGATGTAATAATCATTATAGAAGGCCAACGTTTCAGAAACACATCGTGTGGGGAATGATAAAAACGGTGAGAGGGGTTATAAAAAAAAAAGAACAGAAAAAAATATGCAAGTGTACCAGGAAATTATAAACCTATAGAATGCTTTTGCATTGCATGTCTGTTAGCTGATATAACAAGTGGTAAATGACGGGCTAGTATACTTACCGGAAGATAAATCCTTTAAAAATTTTAAATGGGTTAAGGATATTTTGGATTTTTTTTTCAACTATTCAGGTGAAAATAGGTTCAGAAGTACCAAACCAGTGTAAGGTAGAAAATGGGACTCCCCACGGGAGCATGTTAAATCCAATTGTTTTCTCTATTAGGATTAATTGTATTTTTTATTTCAGCAGATATGGGGCTTTTTACCAATGACGGAGCTTCATGGAAATGGGGAGGATTTGACTTTTCAGCAGAGAAAAAAAGGTCATGTAATTTAAAAGAAAGGAAGTCAGGGAAAATAAAACTACCCTCTTTTTCGTAAGACCTCGCCTCATGTCTGTGTGTCTCTCATGCCACCCGAGTCAAAGTCAATCCTTTCTATGTTCATGCAAACCCAGGACCCTGCATTCATGGGCGGATCTACCGGGGTGGTACGGGGTGGCAGTTACCACCCTAAGATAAAGCCTTGCCACCTCATTTGCCAGCCCAGCGCTAGTGTCCTAGTGTTCTAAAAATAAAAGAGTTTTTTAATTTATCTGACGTTTCAATCCAGGTCAATCACACATCAACCTTTAGTTCATTTTCATAGGACAATGTAAAAATGTGCACCCTAGTGTATACACCGAATAAGAATAGCGTTCCTTGAATCCACAAAAAACATGCAAGGATGCTTGCTTCAGTGTTGCCACCCCTCATAATTTTAATGCCACCCCCTTGCCACCCCATGAAAAAAATTCTAGATCTGCCCCTGCCTGCATTAGATTAGATAGGAGCACCATACTCAAGTAAAAAATGCAAATTAAGAAAAAAAAATTTAGACTGAAGTAAAAATTCCAGCATCCTCAATAAAAGATGCTTTTCCCACGTGTGGTAAAACAGCATCGTCATTGCAACAGACTCTTTCCAATTTGCATCTCCAGTTAAACACTTCCAAAACTAAAGTCATGTGGTTTGGAAAAAAGGTCTCGTTCCATTAAGCTCTCCAAGTATCTGCTCCCTTGATGGGACACCATTGGATCAGATTACTGAATATAAATATCTGGGAATTTGGCTAGATAACACTCTGTCTTTCTCAAAACACATCGATAATTTGAAGTCTAAGATGAAAACAAAACTTGGGTTCCTTTATAGAATGCATTCTGCATTTACATCATCTGCTAGAAAAACATTGGTGCAAATGACCATTCTACCCATGTTTGATTATGGTGACGTTCTTCTCTCAACTGGTCTTCATTGCACAACCACCGTAAAACTCATTGGCTGATGGTAATTTACAAAACTCTTCTCGGCTGGTCTCCTCCTTACTTACAAGAACTGTTACACGCTTCTTCTTCTGGGTACAACACTCGCTCTGCTAATCTGATTCTGCCGATAGTCCCTAAGGCTGCCTCTGTATTTAGCCTGTCGTCTTTTCAGAACGCTGCTGCTAGAGACTGGAATGACCTGCAGAAAATGTAAAAATCTCATTCCTAAGTCTGCTTTTCACTCTTGGATCGCAGCTTACTATAAAGACGTGTGTTGCTGTTATTTAGATTAGTTGCTATAACTCATTGCTGCTCTATTGTTTACATCGTTTATACTACATCTTATGGTTTTTTTTATATGCATTTTTAGTTATTTATTTTATTTTTTTATTTCCATAATTTTCGTTTATACTGTATATATGTATCTTTCTTAAAATGTTTTATTTTAGTCCCCCGATTTCCCCCAAAGGCTTCACCTTTGCCAGGCTACAGTTGTAAATAAGAAACCTGTTCTTAATCTGTCTTGCCTGGTTAAATAAAGTTAAATAAATAAAAAAGAATTATAAAAGTCATTGCATCAAGCATTGGTTTCCATAGTGATTATTGTACATGAAATAGGAGCAGGTGAACTCAATGATGTGTGCTATGACATTCGACACATTTAAAACGTCGAGCACCTGTGCATTGGCTATAAATTTTCATTCAGCATCATTACACCTGTCATTTCTTCAGCCTGAAAGGATTGCAGAAGTTTTGATGATGATGTAGGTAGGTGAAGGCGGTTTTCTGTCCACCTGAATTGGTGAATGTGTAATTCCTTTACAGTGAAAATGTGGTGAGCACACAAGCTTCCTGGGATAAGCTCCAAAATAAACTATATACTATACTGTACTGTTTACAATATTAAAACTAGGTAAGATGTTTAAAATTATTTTTTTCTAAGAACATTAAAACTAAATTTGGATTTACTTGTTTAAAAACTTTTTTAAAAGTGTCAACAGAATAAAAGAAGTTCCTCACGGGAGTGAAAGTATTACAATCAAATAAATTATTTTGATGGACGATGCACTGTGGTGGATTTCCTCTAGATAATAAAAATTTGGGTAGTTTTTGAGTGTCCTATTCTGCATCTTGTATAAATGACTTGATCCCAACGTCAAGGCAATAATCACTATGATAGGCCAATAGGACCAGAAATACAGCAAGTGTGTGGGACTGACACCGATTCAGAATACACTACAAAGACCAGTTTTCATATTGAAAGAATATACAGTACATCGAAAAATAGAAGTGTTAATTAGTGGTGGTTGCGAAGCGAACTTCCTCTTCCATACTTTTCTTCTTCTTCCATAACTAGTCCCGCACCGATTGTCGTAAAACCCATGAATGAGGTGTCAAATCGTGCGGCTTGGTCGGGAATGGGGTGCTATGACTTTTCTAAGGGGTGGGCGGTTAATTGCCCCCGCCCCAAAAAGTCCCATAGTGCCTGTGAATGTGGCCTTGATGATGTATTTTTGACAGTGGTTTAACACACTACGTAATTTCGCAATTCGTTCGTGTAACAGAGGAGTTGTGAAAACGAGTTTTGTGTCTGTAAATGGTCAGAGTCGTGTATTTCACACAAAATATTGTATCTGTAAGCTGTCGTGGCCGTAGATTTTGGAATCCAATTCAGACAAAACGCAGAATTACACACAAATCTTTTTTTTTTTACGCATGATTATTTTTGACAATGATTTTATTCCATATGATTCCATTAGTGTGCGTGTGGGTGTGTACGCGTGTGTGAAAGTCTTCTACAAAATAGTCCTCCTTTCCTCTCTTGTCTTTCACCAGCCACAACTCTTTTCTAAGGTAACATGCAGGTTCATTTGTTTTATATTTACCTTATATTATTAACTATATATGTGTGTGTGAATTACCTATTGTAGTATTTTAAATGGGGAGACAATGCTCAACGCATTGTTCGCCATTTATGTAGGGTTTCAGCTCTGCTTCAGAGGTGAATCGAATCTTTAAGGATTCGAGTTAATTTTATTAAACTTAATTAAAATTTATAGCGTACACTTTATCAACTACCCGACCAGCGTTTAGTATGATTTAGTGTAACTTACCAATTCTGTTTATCCCGCGGCCGACGACGATAATACAAAATCTGGTATTTACCTAATTATGAGCAAGGTAACGTAAGATCTGGGCAAATGTTTAAACTTTAAAAAACATGACCAAGACAACAGTTCTTTATAAAGAAACAAGAATTTATTTGAACTAATCTACGATACATGAAACTATGCTACTTGAACACACACACACACAAACGTACCAACAGTTTGCAGGGTGAAAGTTAAGGAAGTTCATCTAGTACTGTTTACTAGACCAAAGAAAGTCACAAGAGCAGAGTCTTGGGTTTAATCTTACGGTTTTGGTATGAAACAAGCACCATTTTCAGCAAGGTATGCAGCTTTGTTTGTATACTTGCGTCACGTTTCGTTCCCATGGTTCGCCTCCGGTGAAGGGAATCAGGGCGTTGCTGATTGGTTGGTGCTGTGGTTGAAATGACGTCTTTCAGGAAAGCCCTTTGGTGAGGCTTGGTTGCCTGGTTACCGATGGCGCACTCTGGAACTTCTTCAGTGGGTTTCTTCGTTGCAGTTCTGGCACGAAGTCTCATTGAGAGTTCTCGAAGAGCTGATGACGTCAGCGAAGTCGGCGTAGCGCTCGCAAGGGCAGAAGCCCAAGCGGCGAGCTTGCTTCCTTCAGATGGTCATGATGACGACGTGACGAAAGAACGTGTTTGGACAAGTCCGGACACTGAGTTTTGTCCCTGTGTGTCAGTCCGTCCCAGGGATGATTGGTCCAATCGGATGTGGTTGCGGGGCTTAGCCACACCTCACTTGGTTCCCCCTTTTGTGCATACATTAGGCCGGGTTTACGGCTGTCAAGTGGGGCCAAGCCTATTACGCTTTTAATTATCTTTATAAAGTAATTTTACATGAGCTCTTGTTCATGCAACCAATTTTCCGTCTCACCACTGTTGTTTGAATAAAATAAGCTTTCAATCGATACCACACATCCCCTATCTTACACACTCATTTATAGCTTTGTTTAATAAACAGGGTTTGTGAATGCTAATGATACCTTTAAAGTTATGTAGAATAAACAAACATAACACACAGATATAAAACATACTGAATATATGTTTCTAGCATTTTTATCCTACTGGCACCATTAAAGATTGCTTAAATAGTGTCTCTGCTGTATTCTTCTTTGTTCTTTGAAAGCCATTTGGAGAACGCATGTGTCCTGGGGTCAGTGAGATGTTCAAAGTGTGACTTGGTGGTTCCCCCCCCCAACTCCGGGTGAAGCGGTAAAACTGTCCGCTTTGTTTACAGGATCGCCAATTTACACAATGGTTTTAGGTCTAGTTTGAGGCATCTGGCTTTAGTGTAGCTTCAAGCCCAGCAAACTTCCTGTCCCATGCCTGGTTAAGATCCAGCATCTTAGTTTTACAACCTCTCCTTTATGTTCCCGAATGAGATAAGGTTATCGGGATGGCACCATGATGTCTGGAGAAGAGGTTCTGGAATGTGATCGAGTGTTTGCTCTTAGTTGGAGGTCTGCCTGACCCTCCACTATATATTTAATATTTTAAATGAAGCCTTTTTCCTTATTATGTTGATTGCTAGTTACCTCATTCAAAAAACAACCTTAAACTAAGTTTTAAAACTGGTAGCTACTGTACATAAGAGCATTCAAGTAATCGTGGCTGCTGTAATCAAAGAATTATTATTATCATCGTCTTCTTCTTACCGGAGATCATTGTTGCTGTACAGTTACTAAAGAACTGTCACTACACTTGGACACAAAATTTAAAAATGCTTTACACGCGCGCACACAGACACACACAGACACACACATGGTCACAATGTTATAGTGAACAGTAAAAGAGTGCACGGATATTGACTATACGAGTGATGCTTCTTGACTTGACTTAAGAAGTAAGAAGCTGGTTCATTGTTCCACAATCAGGACGGAATCCACAGTTACTTTTTAATCTGGGGTTCAAAAATTGGCTGAACCCTCTTTTCCAGCATACTTTCAGAGGAAGGCTGAGTAGTGTGATGCCCCTATAGTTGGCATGCACATTCTAGTCCCCTTTTTGAAGAGGCGAACCACCACCCCAGTCTTCCACTTCCCTGTCCTCGACTTCCACGCAATGTCGAAGAGGCGTGTCAACAGGACACCCCCTCAACACCCAGGGGCTTCAGCATTTCCACACGGATCTCATCAATTCCCAGGGCTTTGACACCGTAGAGTTCCCCATAGGGACCACCCCCGTAGGTGGTTCCCCATTTCACCCCTCTTTAGGTGTCAGATGGTTTTCCAGAAGGACTGTGCTTGGCCGGGCCCCGTGGTAAGCCAACAGGTGCTTACTGACTGTACAGGCCTGCCTCTAGACATGGGCGTCTGGTTTCCTCTGGGCAGGGTCACCTTTCTCCCTCCTCTTTTTTCATGGGTAGTTTAAACCTTTCTAAAGCTACGTTTACACTGTCAGTTAAATTTGACCCAATTCCGATCCTATCTCTAATTCCGAAACGATGTGTCATATGTGACACATATCGGATATTTTCTATGTCCGTGTAAACAGAAAAAAAATCGCATGCATTCCGATATTTCGGTTTCAGGGATCCTTCATATGTGGAAATAAATCAGATATAAATCAGATATGTGCTAATGTGATTGTCGTGTATACAGACAGATCGGATTTTCTGAGGCATTGCGTTCTGTACGTCATTAAAACTGCGACTTCTTCGCGGTTTAATGACGTAATCAGGCACACCGAGGCGCTGCTCATCCCAAAACAGATGCACCAATGCAAACAGATTGATTGCAAGCCACCAGAGAGCGACCCTGACACATCTCGCACCCAGACATTCCTCTGAATGGTTAAGGACACAATAAATGAAGCATATGCGCAGGCTGCAATGATGGCCCTTTTCCTCTTTCTCCGTTTAGTGAACTTTGCATATATCGCAGAGCTAGCATCAAGCATATTTCGCCTTCGTTCATCTTGGCTAGTGTGTAGTGCAAGAACCTCATGGGTAGAACCTTTCTTAGTCTGGCCCCTTGACTGAGATTAATTTGCCTTGGGAGGTTCTAACAAGAGCACATGGCTCCAGACAACAGCTCCCAACAGCTAATTCAGGAATAGTTAGAGAAGGGAATATATCTCTTTACTGTGGGTCCCAGCCCATTCAGGTATCCAGGAAAACAAGGGTGTGGATTTGGAAAAAGAAGTAACGGAAAAAAGTAAATGTTAAGGTCAATATTGAAGTCAGAGGGCATGCAAACCTCTCCACCACGGTATGGTGATAGGTCCTGGAGAGAAACACCAGATGTTGATTCGAAATTACTAATGAGCAAACATACTGTATTGATAAGACAACTGACCCAACAAATTCTATAGATATATCATCCAGAAATATAAAGATACAGGTACTCACAGATGGGTCTAAAGATCAGAAATCAGAGAAAACTGGTGCTTCATTAACTATACCTATAGTACCTATTTCAAATAGTTGAGTGTCTTGAGTGTATGTGGAGCTGTATGCATTACTGATGGCGCTAGAATGGACTGAGCAGTTTACTCACTGAAATATAGTGATTTGTAGTGACTCAGTGACTCATACTGTATTGTCGAGTATATGCTGCTCTTGTGCAGGAAATATGTGCAGGGCAGGCTAGATATGATATGATAACTCCAAGAACTAGAGAGAGAAGGAATATTGAAAGAAAGTTTTTTTTTTTTTGAGGAAGACTGCACAGGAAAGTTGGCTTTAAAGGACAGGGAAGGTGGAGGAGAGTGAGAGTTATACTGTAGGTGGCAGTGATGCAGGACTCCGCAGTGGTAATTAGAGGGGAAATGTCAAGAAGAAAGTGTGTGAAAGTGCTGAATAGAAGCAGAGGACAAGACAAGACAAAACAAGGGAAGCATTTGACTTTGTTTTATTGGCTTTAAGAAGCCAGAACGATAAGGGAGAATAAGGCCTACAATTGATGGTACTGGATTACAATTGCAGTTAAACAAAAAGAAAGACACTTTTTTTGTGAACTGCCTTTAAACAACAACCACAACAACAAGAATGACACTGACTAGAGCTAGCAAGAGCAAGGAGCACCCACTATAAATACGCATTCAGCACCATTACACCTGTTATTTACATTTTACATATAAAATGTCCCTTTGGGATTAATAAAGTACTCTATCATTTATAGCATTTGGCAGTATTGCAGGACATACCTACCATGCAAATCTTCAGGCTTACCTTTAAGTGTTTCCGTTTTACAAGATGCCCTTTTAATACAGTGATATACATTTACATTTTTTTTTTCGTTTCTTGTGTGAGCCGCTTCCACATTTTATTTGACAAACTCACTTCAGTCAGGCTTCCCAGGAAAAAAATATTAAAAGCCAGAAAGAAGGCTACATTTTAAATAATAGAACTCCTGATATTGATAATACAATTAAAGGTTTTATAATAAAGAATTTCCCTGTCTGGCTAGGACTGTGTGTGTGTTTTGTGTGTGTTTAAGATGGGGAAGAGCCTTCTTGGCATAGAGTTCCCTGCTGTTGACATGTTCATGGACCCCATGTTGGCGCTACCAGAGGAGAAGAAAGACCACCTCATTCCCAATGGGGACCATGAGGCCTCTAATCTGATCAGCGTGGATAACGAAATGAGGCAAGAGAGAGAAACATGGACCCGGCCTATGGACTTCATCATGTACTGTATGGGCTTTGCCGTTGGGCTGGGGAACATGTGCCATTTCCCTAACCTCTGCTACAAAAATGGGGGAGGTGAGTTTAAAAAAATTTCTTCTGTATTATAATATTCTAGAAGTGCACAACATCTAATTCAAGATAACCAAGTTAGGGTATGTTCAACCCATTAATCGCAGTAATCTTCAACTAATTGTTTACTTTTTGTCAAGACTTTTTTGACTGTATGTCTTGGTCTTCTCCACCTTGGTACTCCCGAAAAAAAACTCAACAATGGTGCTGGCTTGGCTTCCCGAGTCCAGAGAGCAAGACATTTATACTCCCCCTATTTTTAGTTCAGCAAGAGGGCATTTGCCTCTGGCACCCTGAAGGAACTATGACTGGTTTGACTTTTGGTTAGACCTTAAGTCTGCCCTCGCATTGCCTGGCGCACTGCAACCGAGGGAGCTAGTTTCTTGTGGTCTTGACACGACAAAAGGTTTTTCATTACGGGGATGGTGCCTACGAGTACATTTCTACACAACGTGTCTCACTTCTCTGCCCTTAAAACATATACATAGATTGCCCATCGTCCGTAAACCTGTGTTCTTGGCTGCTCACTGGTTTCATTTCCCTCCCCAGCATTTTTCTGTGGTAGATCTCTTACTAGAGTAGTCAGTTCACCAGTGGCTCTACCCTCCTCAGCAACCATTTTTAACACATCAAGTGTTAGTGCTGATTTTTGTGGTACATTAACTTACTATAAACTATAAAACTAAGAAACACAGCATGAGTTACTAGATGAGATACTATTTTGGTGTCATGGAAACACAAAGGTTTTCAACTTCAGCTTGCCTATGGCAATAAAATATACACAACAGTTGGTATGTGATGCTCTTCATTTGGCTGTACAGACACACCCATTATACATAAAGTTACCTGTTCCAAGCTGGACCCCTTTACATAGACATTACAAAATCTGATCATCAGTGATCCTATCTCTAGCCCTCAAAACCCACTTCACTTCCACAATTATCCTAAAACTGGGCTCTTAGTTTTATTTTACTGGGCTCCAGGTATTTTATATGCCCTTACCTCAGACTGTTGTGGATAGGTTTGCTCTAACAACCCATGTTTTATCTCATAGTGGCGATTCATCTTACTGCTTGTTATTAGTGCCACGGTTTCGGAACATATAAGAAACATAGTTTTAAACTTCCCCTAGGAAGAATAAACATACATTGATCTGTTTATTCAT
Source organism: Clarias magur (assembly GCA_013621035.1). Lineage (NCBI taxonomy): Eukaryota > Metazoa > Chordata > Actinopteri > Siluriformes > Clariidae > Clarias > Clarias magur. Next base: position 11,199 of record QNUK01001500.1, read on the forward strand.
CTTGGACATTTCAATTTTCATAGTCCACTTTCCTTTTTTTAGGAGTAAGCCATGCTGTGTCATGCTTTTGTTTCTGTTTCTTGAGAATGTTGATGGCTTGTAGTTGTATTACGTTAGTTTCTATGTCTTCTGGATACTCTGTCTACTGTATACATGGTGAACTTTGAAGGGTTGATTGGCTTTATTGAGTGACAGGTGTACCCATGCCCACCTTGAGGGTGAAGAAAAAGCACTAGATACTGACATAATGTGGCTTATAATTGTTCATAACTTAACAATTTGATGATCTTTATGGTGCAGGTTTAACTTCAGTCAAAGTGCTGGCAAAGTTTTATTTCATTTAGACAGACAGACTTTTTCTGAGACTGGTTTCGGGCCTGAAACGTAAAGACATACATAAAAGAGCGAGTTCAGGCCAATGTACAGACAATACCTTTCTTTTATGTACTAGATGTATTTCAGCTGGAGCATTCACAGACACTCTGAATGAGCTCTGAGACATGTGTTAACTAGTTGAAGAAATCACATCACATTGTTTTTCTCAGTGTCTAAACCCACTAGGTTAGAGGATGAGTGCCACCCCCTGTATTTCTGACTTCTGACAGCTTAGCATAGTTTAGTTAGGTAGTTTTTGTTGGATTAGCAGTGAGGTCTAGCATAGTTGATTTTCTTTTTTGTTAATTCCTTTGGCACTGTCCATGTTCTCTGACCTGGGTTTTCCTTGTGTCTTCATTTTGGTGTCCATCCTGTTTATATGGTCTGCACATGTCAGTTTCATTATCTGTAAATAAGCACTATAACCTACACCTTATACCATCTGTCCCAACTTTGTGTGAGCGTAACAACGTGAAGAACATGAATAATAATTTCTCGTGCACTGAAAAATACAATAGACAACTTGTTTACTCAAGCCAAAGGAAAATCATGTTGCAAATGTCATGACACAGGTTTCATAAGGGGCAGAGTCGCGAGAGAATACCCCGCGCTGTTCAAAAAGGATTGAGCCGCAGCCAGCTGAACCGGCTCGGTTGCCAGGGGACAGCGCCGTTAGCACAATCAGTGCAATACCTGCGCACTTCATGGGATAATTAGGTAGCACTGGTACGTTATCAGGACCAAAGACTAACTTGCATCAAGAAACATTGCCCCATCCAAAGAGCCAAGAAATAGCAATGCAAGAAATAGTTGAGGGCCAAGTGAGAGTACTTGATAAGAAAAAGGAAGCCCTAACCACATTAATTTTGAAGATGCGTGGGATTAATGAGTGCCTCGAGCAGGTATTTGAGCGGCTCAAGGCGCAAGCCACTTCCGTGTCTCAGTCTGGTCACGAGTTGATTCCAGAGTCGACTCATGCCCCCGGATCAGTGGCTCAATTACCCCCTTAGCAATAGACTGGGTCACTGCATTGTGGCAGCACCTCCTCTCTGAGCCTGCCATCCTAATGTCAAGGGGGGGGGGGGGGTCAAGGGGGCTGACTCAAACTCCACCGATCCCCTGATTTAACTGTAACTGTAGCCAATTATGCCACCTTGGGAATTGCACCCAAGGAAATAAACAACCGTAGTTATTAAATTAACTAAGGAACCCTGGTTCATTCACTGAACAGGCAAGAGGCATGGATTTCATACACAAACGTTTATTCACTCACAGACAGTCATACACAATATAGCAATTCAAAATTTATTCATAACAATAGTAAAAATAGTTGCAACATCAAGGATATACTACACTAAGAATGATGCACATTAAAATATACAATCATCAAATTGGAGCTGGAGCTTACCAGTGGATAGCAAACTAAAAGAGAGAAGGGGATGAATAACCCAGCAAGAGTCACCCCAAACACACATGAAACACACCCCCACACACAATTCAATGTGACAATCGGCACAAGCGGGTGACCAACACGCACATGGGAATGGGAAACAAAGCCCCAACATGTCACACTGTCACCAACTTTAGCTCACAGCTCTACAAGATTTTGAAATGTAATTAAAATAAATACAACCAGCAAAATAGAAAGAAGAAAGAGAGAGAGGAACAACTTACAATTTAAAAACAAGTTCTTAGCCAGAAATGCATGCACAGCAGCAATATGGCAAAGCAACCCGCCGACAAAGCAGCAGTCATGCAACATAGCAGTGAGGCATAATGCATATATTCACCCACTAACCGTAGAGCAAAAATAAACAAGAATAAAACAAAAGTAGCAGTATTCATGCAAAGCAATATTCATGCAAAGCAGAGTTAATACAAAGCAAATGCAAGCAAAGCTAATGCAAAGCAAAGTTAATATAGCCGAGCAAATGCAAAACAAAAATATAGTTGCAAGCAACGATGACGGGCCCAAGCACTCTGTGCCATTGGCATCCCGGGCACACCGCACAACCTGTGTTATTCGAGTGTGTTAAGACCTCGAAAAAGCCATCGCCACTCGGTTGCACCGCACAACCTACACACATCACACACTATACAGGGCTAATGTGTGTGTGTGTGTATGGTGTGTGTTTGTGTGAGAGAGAGGTGTGTGTGCAGCGTGAGAGGTGTTTGTGTGCATGAGTGTAAACATTTGTAATATGGGTGTATGTATGTGTGCATGTGTGTGTTTGTGTGAATGCATGCATGCATGCGTGTGTGTGTGTGTGTGTGTGTGTGTGTGTGTGTGTGTGTGTGTGTGTGTGTGTGTGTGAGTGCGTTATTGTGTGAGGGTTAGTGTGTGTGAGAGTGAGGGAGAGAGGTGTGTGACATGTGGATGTGTCAGTCTGTGTGTGACGATTAAATGTGCTTGTGTTTTGTGCTTGTTTGTGTGAGTCTGTGTCTATTAACATTAGTGATGTGTGTGTGTGTGTGTGTGTGTGTGTGTGTGTGTGTGTGTGTGTGTGTGTGTGTGTGTGTGATGTGTTTGTGTGTGAGGGTTAGTGTGTGTGAGTGTGAGGGAGAGAGGTGTGTGACGTGTGGATGTGGCAGTCTGTGTGTGACGAGTAAATGTATTTGTGCTTGTTTGTGTATATGGTGTGTGAGTCTGTGTGTATTAACTTTAGTGATGTGTGTGTATGTGTGTGAGATGTGTTTGTGTGTGTGTGTTAACATTTGTGATGTGCATGTGTGTACAATAGGCCGCAGGTGCTAGAAGAAAAGCCTCACACTATGATGTTCCTGAATGTGATGTCACTGAAAGTGATGTCACAGAAAGTGTCACTGAATATAATGTCACTCAATATAATGCCACACACAAAGTTATTAATCATTTTTCGGCATACGTTTAAGACATTATCACGGCTGACCCGTTTGAGATATCGAAAATCCCTCCGCAATTTTGCATCCTCAATGTCTTGAGATCTCTTTGGCCCAATTTGGTAGCGATTGTATAATTTCACTAGGAGGAGTATATCAAAATCCATCGGGAGCGTTTTTGCGAACGATCCAAAATAACTGGCCTCCTGCTGAGTTGAGCCCAGGACATGCAGAGCGAAAGTTGTTTGGCTCGATGAGCTCTAAATGTGTACCGATCTTCGTGTGCCTACGTGAAAGTGTGTATGAGCTAGGCAGCAAAATCTCATGTGGGGCCTGGGCCACGAGACTCTCAGGCATCCTGATGGCAGCAGATTTCAACCTGTCTGCCAAGTTTCATGAGTTTTTGAGCATGTTAAGACCCCCGTAATGTCCAAAAGGGTGGAAAAAATATATATATATATATAGTTGCAAGCAACGATGACGGGCCCAAGCACCCTGTGCCATTCCCACCCCGGGCGCACCGCACAACATGTGTCATTCGAGTGTGCTAAGACCTTGAAAAAGCCATCGCCACTCAGTTGCACCTCACAACCTGCACACATCACACACTATACACGGCTAATGTCAGTTTGGGCCCTAAATATTTGTTGAGTGCATTAATGTGTGTGTGTATGTGCGTCGTGAGGGAGGGGTGTGTGTATGTGTGTGTATGTGTGTGTGTGTGGTGTGTATGTGAGGTGTGTGTGTGTGCGTGAGTGTAAACATTTGTAATATGGGTGTACGTATGTGTGCATGTGTGTGATGTATGAGTGTGTTTGTGTGTGTGCATGCAGCATGCATGCGCGCGTGTCTGTGGTTGTGTGTGCGCATTAGTGTGTAAGGGTTAGTGTGTGTGAGAGTGAGGGAGAGAGGTTTGTGACATGTAAATGTGTCAGTCTGTGTGTGACGAGTAAATGTGCTTGTGTTTGTGCTTGTTTGTGTGTGTATGGTTTGAGTCTGTGTGTATTAACATTAGTGATGTGTTTGTTAGTGTGTGAGATGTGTTTGTGTGTGTTAACATTTGTGATGTGTATGTGTGTACAATAGGCCACAGGTGCTGGAAGAAAAGCCTCACACTATGATGTTCCTGAATGTGATGTCACGGATTCCACCAAGGACGGTCCTAAGCCCGGCTGCAAAAGGAGGAAGGTGGTCGCCCTGCCGAGGCGGCCAGAACCAGGAAACCGGGGAAACTAGGCACGAAACCAATGGATAATCGGAATTCAAGTTTTGCGATTAATTCTACCGATTAATCGATTAATGTGACCATCCTGGCGGGTGACTTTAACACCCAATTCGGCACAGATCGAACAGGATGGGAGGACACGATGGCCCGGTTTGGACACAGAGAGATCAACAACAATGGAACGCGCCTTCTATCCTTTGCCAGCACCAACAACCTCCTTGTGGAAAACAACCACTTCCAGCATCCCCTGAAACATCAACACACGTGGCGAAATCCAGCTGGCAAGGACTTGGCTGTCTTAGACTACATCTTGATCAATCCTGGTTCAGATCATCACTCAAGGATGTCCGCTCAATGCGTGGACCAGATTGTGGATCGGATCACTAACTTTTGCATGCCAAGTTCCAACTTCGGGTGCAACGGGCCAAATGTAAATCTCGTCCTCCTATCAAGCTGGATTGGAAGGGTCTTCTTGACCCTGTATGAAAAGCCGAATTCCAACTTGAGCTAGCCAAACGTTTCGCGGCCCTAGCACAATCAGAGTACGTCGACCTTGAAGAAAGGCAAATATCGAGCACGATCATGGACTGCGCCAAGGAAATGTGTCCAACAACTCGCCATCGAACACGGCCGTGGATATCCGATGCATGCCTGGAATTGGTGAATGAACGAAAGCGAGTGAAACTGCTGAATTTCGAACGATATCGGCAGCTCAACCAAGCAATTCGTCGTCGAATGAAAGAAGAGCGAGAGGCCTACTGGAACCAAGTGGCGGCCGACTTGGAACAGGCAGCCTCCAAACATGAATACAACACGCTCTACCGGACTCTTTGACGACTGAGTGGAAAGGTTAAGTCAAAGAATGACAACATCCGAAATGCTGATGGTACCTTTGTGCGATCACCGACCGAGCGCCTTCAACGATGGAGACAATTCTTCGAAGAGCTGTAGAACCACATTCCTCCGCAAGGACCACAATCGGAGCCGCCGCGCATCGAGCCACCAGAGGTCGACATGTCTGACACTGAGCCAACTTTGGAGGAGGTCCGGACAGCCATTCGAACTCTGAAAACTGGCAAGGCACCAGGGCAGGACCAGGTCACGGCCGAAGCAATCAAGGCTGGCGGGGATCTATTACTCCACCGACTGCTCCTGCTCATTCGAAACATCTGGTGCATGGAACAAATACCACGAGCATAGAAGAAGGCCACAATTGTTCCCATACACAAAAAAGGCGACAGCCAAGACTGCAAGAATTATCGAAGCATAAGCTTGCTGTCCATCGTTGGAAAGATCTTCATGAAAATCATCCAATCATGGCTGCAGCAATACCGCGAACAGACAAGCCGGGAGGAGCAAGCTGGATTCATGCCAAACCGTGGTTGCAGTGACCAGATCTTTAATCTCCGTCAACTGATGGAGGAAAGAATCCGATGCGGGAAAAGGGCAGTCATTGTCTTCATCGACTTTCGATCTGCCTTTTACTGCGTCCACTGGCCAGCACTGTGGAAGGCACTGGAAATCGAACATGTACCTCCGAAAGTCATCACGCTCCTTCAGGAAAGCTATGCCGGGTCCTCCAGTCAAGTACGCATCCGAAACGAACTATCGGAAGAGTTTACCATCAGAACTGGTGTCTGTCAGGGAGATGTTGCCTCCCCTCTGCTCTTCAACATTGTCGCCGACGCCATCATGAGAAAAGTCTTCGAAGGCAGACAAGGAATCCAGTTCGGTGAGTATGGCTTTCTGACTGATCTCATGTTCGCAGACGATAGTGGCATCCTGGCAGGCGACGATGCGGTGACCACAGACATTCTCTACAACATCGCCAACGTCGCCCAGTCATATGGATTGAAAATTAACACGAACAAAACGAAAGTGCTGACAATGGATGGGTCGCTGGCCAACGTGCAATTCAATGGTGTGCAGATTGAGCAGGTCCAACAATTCAAATACCTCGGGTCGCTGGTCCAGGAGAAGAAAGTGGCTTCTACAGCAGAGGTCCACAGTCGAATTGGTCAAGCTACCACGGCATTTGCTTCTCTGAAGTGGTGTCTGTGGAAGCAAACCAACATAACCAACAAGACCAAGATCCGACTCTTTAGGACTCTGATTCTGCCAATTGCCCTCTATAGATCAGAGACATGGACACTACTCAAACAAGACCTCAACAAACTCGAAGTCTTCCAAATGCGATGCCTTCGACAAATTCTACACATCTCACTCCGCGACCGCATTCGAAATGAGGAAATTCGTCGCCAATGTGAGCAACAGCCAAGAATCAAGGAACAAATCCAGCAACGACAACTACAGAAAGGACGGCAGCCGTTTACCACACAAACTCCTCTGTTGTGATCGTTCCACCCTGTGTCCAAAGAAAACGTGGCTCAAGCAGGTTGAAGGCTACATCAGAAACCACAGACTCAACCTCGATGAGGCCAGAACTACAGCCATGGATCGCCTTGCATGGAGGCGCCTGCAGGAAGAAATCCGACAACCATTGGCACCCACAGCAGCGTATGTCCTTAGGACCAGGTCCAGACCAAACGCCAGCTAGAGACCAAAGAAGAAAAAAGAAGGAGATGTCACTGAACGTGATGTCACAGAAAGTGTCACTGAATATAATGTCACTCAATATAATGCCACACAGAAAGTTATTTATCATTTTTCGGCGTACGTTTAAGACATTAGCACGGCTGACCCGTTTGAGATATCGAAAATCCCTCCGCAAATTTTGCATCCTCAATGTTTTTAGATCTCTGTTTGGCTCGATGAGCTCTAAATGTGTACCGAGGTTCGTGTGCCTACGAGAAAGTGTGTATGAGCTAGGCAGCAAAATCTCATGTGGGGGCTCCTGGGGGCCTTGGGCCACGAGACTCTCAGGCATCCTGATGGCAGCAGATTCCAACCTGTCTGCCAAGTTTCATGAGTTTTTGAGCATGTTAAGACCCCTAAAATGTCCAAAAGGGTGGAAAAAATATATATATAGTTGTGAATGTGGCAGGGTAAGTGTTTTGTTTTTATTTGTGGACTTGGTTGGGGCGTGGTTATCCAATTAAGGAGGGGAATGCAATCTATTTAAGGACCCTTATTCTGACACGTGGGGACTTGTCTTGTGGTTTCTGGGTTCGCCTCAACCTGCCGTGTCCCTTCCCATTCCTGGTTCCTGATTCCTGATTCTTCTTCAGGGAGTCAGCAGGTGAGTCAAGTGGAATACTCGTAGCGGAGTGCACTTTCAGCTACTACACCATATTAGGGTGAGAAGGCCGGCCGGTAGATCCATTTGCGTCCCTTGCTGTGAGTAATCATACAGCCTCATGTGGGATGTTGTTTAACCCAAGAGTGAGGTAGAATATTATATTTCCGAAGCCTTATTCTTAGCGGACAACGCTATATGTGACGCCATTGCTGTTTTGCTTATGGGTATCGTGGACCCTCAGCTTGAGACTCGGCTGCCATGTGGGCCGTTGGGCTGGTAGCTATGGTACCGTCTGAGTGACCGTCTAGCTATGGTGTGCTGAGTGAGGGTTTATTATTATTTTTGACTTGCTTTCCTGTTTATTTTTTTTTGTTTGGTTTGGCTGGATTGTCTTCATTTGTTATCCATTGTGTGTGTGTGTGTGTGTGTGTGTGTGTGTGTGTGTGTGTGTGTGTTGTTGTGTTTTTTTCTTTACTTTTCATTAGGAGCTGGGCATGGTGTGGAGCAGGGGAGGCTAGCTGCATTTGTTTGGGTGTGTGCTTCACCGAGTGCAGATGTGCCAACACAAGTTCCTTGCAGTGGGTGCCTGGCATTTGATTTGATGTGAATTTGGGGTGGGTTTTGGATGATTCCCTGAGCTGCAGCCGGCCTGCTCTGTTCCTGCTAGCCTCTGGCCCCAGAGGGGTATTTTTATAAAATAATTTGTTATTTTCTTTGTGCTTATTTGGAAGAGGACATTTTATAGTTGGCCTTTTGTTAATAATAAAATATATATTTTGTATTGATACCCATGGCTCATTCGATTTTTATTCTTGCCTTCGATTAGTAGAACTTACCTGTGTGTCTTTATTGAGAGTATTTCCCTGGCGCCCCACCAGGGTGGCGTAGTCGGTTTAAATTCTTTTGTACCTTCCTGTTCCTTTGGGATGTAGGACTGCCACATTTTGGCGTAATCGGCAGGATCTACTAGGTGAGGCAAGGAATTTCCTTTAGAGACGTGGGTATATTTATATTTGTGGTGATTGTGTTTTTTTCCTTTTCATAAGCAAAACAGCAGCGTGCACATAGTTTTCGTGGGCAAGTATGGAGGACGAGATGCAGGAGTTGAGAGAATTGGTGGTACAGTTGAGGGCAGACAATGACTGTTTGCGTTGTGAGCGCAAGTTTTCTGGTTCCAACCTTGTTCCTGCTGCCACTGTAACCACGCCTGGCCCCCCTCAGCAAGTGGAGGCTGATTCAGTCGTACCAGAACGATGTGTTTTTGTGCCTAGAGACAGGCGGTGTCCAAAATTTTGTGGGAACTCAGGCATAGGTATTGAGGAGTGGGTGGAGGAGGCTGAAGCATGTATGCGGGTTCGTTGTTTGTCTAAAGCTGATAAGGCATTTTTTCTATTTGACCATTTGGAAAGTGAAGCCTGGGAGGAGATTAGACACCGTCCCAGTGGGGAACGGGGAGATCCGGACAAGATCATTGCGATTTTACGTGAGCTGTATGGTTGCTCTCATTCATATGTAGCGCTCCAAGAAGCATTTTTTTCCAGGAAACAGCAAGATGGGGAATCTTTGTTAGAGTTTTCCCTGGTTTTGATGATGCTCCTGGAGCGGGTTAAACAACAGTCACCTGATGCTATCCCTAATTCTGATATTGTGTTGCGTGATCAGTTTGTAGAGTATGTTGCCGATAGTGCCCTCCGCCGCGAATTGAAGCAATTGGTTCGTCGCCAGCCGGCTGCTACTTTATTGGAGGTACGGGGGGAAGCAATTAGGTGGGAACGGGAGGGGATGCCAGGAGGGGTGAGGGGTAGGAGCCAGTCAGTCCCCATGGCGTATGGCATCCAGTATGGGGTGCAAGGGCATTCTCACTCAGAGTTAAGGGAGCTGCGAGAGATGTTAAAATCACAGCAGCAGCAGTTAGATAAACTTACGCAGAGTGTTGCAGGTATGCGGTTTCCTCAGCGTGCTGGCCGCCCCCCTCGTGCTGAAGCGTTACTCTGTCATCGGTGTCAAAAACCAGGTCATTTTGCTCGTGAATGTGATGGGGAACGTGTCTCTTCCCCATCTTTAGTTCATCGTGATTCACATTCTTTGTCAAGGGCGGGGCAGACTTCTGTTCAGCCGACGGAAAACTAGATCCCGCCGAGCTGTTGAGTCACAGTTCGGTAGGGAAAGGTCATGACTCAGTGATGTTAGCTCCCGTGCCACACTTAATGGCGTCATGTCCTCACCTTGTTGTTTGTATGGGAGAGGTACAGGTGCTCTGTTTGATCGATACTGGCTCTATGGTATCTACAATTACGGAAAGTTGTTTTATGGATCTCTTTGTACCCTTGGGCCAGGATCGTCTCAGGGCATGTCATTGGTTACAGCTTCACGCTGCCAATGGGTCATTGATTCCGTATGTTGGTTATTTTGAGTTGGACGTTGAGCTTTGCGGTCAGGTAATTCTAGGCTGTGGCGTGCTGGTTGTCAGAGACCCTCCTAGGGGCACTGGTGCTCACGTCCCAGGCATTTTGGAGATGAATATCCTAAGCAGATGCTATCAGGAGCTTTTTGGGCTGCACGGCGCTGCCCTTTTTGATGCACCATCGGTGTCAGGAGCTTCTAAGCCGGTGTTTCAAGCATTACAACATTGTCGTCAGGTAGAGGCCACCCCTCAGGGTAGCCGTATGGGAAAGGTGCGACTGCGGGGTCGCAATGCTTGTCGTATTCCAGGCGGCACTATGAAAGTGGTGGCTGCTACTTGTTCTGGGCACTTTGATGGGGAAACTGTGCTCTTTGAACCACCAGAAACTGGGTTGCCTGCAGGTCTGTTGGCATCTACTGCCTTAGTGCAAGTGACCCGAGGCACGGTCTATGTACCTGTCGTCAATGTAGGTAAGACTGATGTAATGCTCTTTCGGAACTCTGTTTTGGGCACTTTGCACCATGCATTTATTGCGAGCTTGCCCTGTGGCATTGTAGAATGTAAATCAGTTTCTGCGTCTGTAAATCCACAGCCTTCTGTTGTTGTCCCTTCAGTGGAGGAACAAATCAAGTGCCTTGATTTGTCTTTGTTGTCAGAGACTGAACAGCAACAGGTCAGGGCCCTCTTGTACAAATTTCACATGTTTTTTTCTGCCCATGAAGGTGATTTGGGATGTACCCAGCTCCTCGCTCATGACATCCCTTTGACAGATTCTGTCCCAGTTCGTCAACGCTACCGGCGGATACCGCCGTCAGAGTACGATGTGGTAAAAACACATATAAATCAGCTGCTAGAAGCTAATATTATTAGAGAGAGTTGTAGTCCGTATGCCTCCCCTATTGTGTTGGCCAAAATGAAGGATGGCACGCTACGCATGTGTGTTGATTACCGTCAGCTGAATGCAAAAACTCGAAAAGACGCCTTCCCCTTGCCGCGGATAGAAGAAACGTTGGACTCACTGACGGGGGCCCGGTGGTTTTCCACCATGGACCTCGCCAGCGGTTACAATCAGGTTCCTGTTACTGAGGAGGATAGACACAAGACTGCCTTCTGTACACCCTTTGGTCTGTTTGAATGGAACCGTATGCCGTTTGGATTATGCAATGCCCCCGGCACCTTTCAGAGGTTGATGGAGAGGTTGTTTGGGGACCAGCAGTGTCAGTCTCTTCTGTTGTATTTGGACGACATAGTGGTGTTTTCGTCTTCTGTGGCACAACATCTAGACAGGTTGGAGGTGGTTTTGAGTCGGTTGGAGCGAGAGGGGCTAAAGGCTAAGTTAGCCAAGTGTGCGGGGGAAAGTGCGGCCCATAGCCTATGCTAGTCGCAGTCTTAGGCCCACTGAGCGCAATATGTCAAACTACAGTTCCATGAAGTTGGAATTTTTGGCGCTCAAGTGGGCCATGACTGAGAAGTTTAGAGAATATCTGCTGGGGGGGAGGTGTGTCGTCTTCACTGATAACAACCCTCTCAGCCACCTGGCTACCGCTAAGCTCGGGGCCACAGAGCAGCGGTGGGCTGCGCAATTGGCCTCCTTTGATTTTGAGCTAAGGTATCGCTCTGGAAGGAGCAATCGGAATGCGGATGCCCTTTCTCGACAGGATCCTTCCAGTCAGGGTGAGTTGGGGGAAGTACTGCCTGGTACAGTGCTTCCAACCATTGTAAGGCATGTTGGAGAGATGAGGATAGGTTCTCAAGCAGCAGTTACTGTGCTGCCTGGCTTGGCGGTGGATATGCAGTCATTGCAGGATGAGGATCCTGTTATAGGTGAGGTGTTAAGGTTTTGGAGGCGCGGAGTTCCTCCTACGTTAGAGGAACGTCTACAATTGACCAAGGCTGTGGTGACTCTCTTGCGTCAATGGGGCCGGTTGTGTGAGCAACGATGCAACACAAGCAACGATGACGGGCCCAAAGACCCTGTACCATCGCCACCCCGGGCGCACCGCACAAACTGTGTGTTATTTGAGTGTGCTAAGACCTCGAAAAAGCCATCGCCACCCAGTTGCACCGCACAACCTGCACATATCACACACTATGCAGGGCTAATGTCAGTTTGGCCCTAAATATTTGTTGAGTGCGTTAGTGTGTGTGTGTGTGTGTGTGTGTGTTACTGTAAAAATTTGTAATATGGGTGTATGTACTGTACACAGAGCCTGGAATTGAACCTGGCTGAGAATCGAACCTGGACCCTGAAGGTGCAAGGCGACAGTGCTAACCACTAAGCCATGGGCCTCCCCAGAGCCATATATGTTCATTAAAAAAAGAAAAAATGAAAAAGAAAACTGCAAAACAAATAATGGTTAAAATTCCCTGAGCTTTAATGCTTTAATACAATTAGTGTCTTGGTTTGTACATTATAGTTTCTTTTCTTTTTTTTTTTCTTTACCTGAAGCTACCTGATATTAACCTTTAATTCTCAACATGTGAATTCTGTATCTCTACCTTTCAGCACCGTTCCACAACATGCACCAATAGACTCCCTTTCAATGAATGTGAAAGTGACAGTATGAGGAAAAATTTGATAGACTATAGATGATCTATTGACTAAATATAAATAAGGGAAAATTAAAAAGGAACAAATAAATAAAAGGTTTGCAGATTATATAAAATGCCTCACCAATTATGGGTCTTTCTCAAATTTGATAATGAATTTGTGAGTTGTTCAGACGGTAGAAAATCATTGGGAGAGTGCCGTGAAGTGTGCAAGTTGAGTTAAGTACGGCCATGTTTGAGATTCTAGGTGAAAAATTCATCCATGGTGGAAGCTTAACATGTAACAATTCTTAAGTTATTCAACAGTGGATGGCAGCAGTTTCTACAGTAGATGGTTTGTGCCTCTTCATAATAAATCATAGAGTAGAAATCCATAACAAATTCCTTGTTTACTTTTGAGGTAGACGGCTTTGAGCTGTCAATACTGCAGCGTATGTAAAAGCTCCCATTTGGGGTGAAAGAAAATCCACTAAAATAGTGAAATCCAACCCTGCACACTAAACTACAGAAAAAGATGCTTTACTAGATGCTGGATCCACGGCACATGTACAAGAATGAGCATGCAGGAGGTTCATAGCATCTATAGTCACAGGTTGAAGCATCTAAAGGGACATGTTGGAAAAAATTATACACTACTATGCAAGTCTTGAGCATTGTTGAGATTTATTCATATTTTTTTCCTTTCAAAGAGACAGATTTTTGTGAACTTTTTTAAAAATCTATTTTTATATGAATAGTTCTCCAGGATTTTCTGAAGGCCTTTTTTTTGGCATTCATGCTTGGCTCAAGTTTCTGGCTCTCATTTTCAGTCCAGTCCCTGTACCTGACCTGTTTCTTTTTTGTTTGTTAAGCCACCCAGTGACCTAAGAAATATTCAAGAATGAAAAGCATCTAACTTAAGGCATGATCCAGTGGAAAACCGGTGAAGATGATTCGTATACTGCTGATGCTGAATGCTGAGTGGTTGGAACAAACGAGAGAGGAAACAAGATCGCTGCTGAGGTTGTTACACAAACAACCAATTTTTAAATAGTATCTTTCGATAAATGTTTTACATCCTGTCACAGTAGAACATTTGGTCTTACACACGTGGACAAAATTGTTGGTACCCTTTGGTGAATGAAAGAAAAACTCACAATGGTCACAGAAATAACTTTAATCTGACAAAAGTAATAATAAATAAGAATTCTATGAATGTGAACCAATGAAAGTCAGACATTGCTTTTCAACCATGCTTCCAGAATTATAAAAAAAAATAAACTCATAGAACAGGCCTGGACAAAATGATGGTACCCCTAGAAAATACTGAAAATAATGTGACCAAAGGAACATGTTAATTCAAGGTGTGTCCACTAATTAGCATCACAGGTGTCTACAATCTTGTAATCAGTCAGTGGGCCTATATATAGGGCTCCAGGTAGTCACAGTGTTGTTTGGTGACATGGTATGTACCACACTCAACATGGACCAGAGGAAGCGAAGGAAAGAGTTGTCTCAGGAGATTCGAAAGAAAATTATAGACAAGCATGTTAAAGGTAAAGGCTATAAGTCCATTTCCAAGCAGCTAGATGTTCCTGTGACTACAGTTGCACATATTATTCAGAAATTTAAGGTCCATGGAATGTAGCCAACCTCCCTGGACGTGGCTGCACGAGGAAAATTCATGACAAATCAAAGAGACAGATAATCTGAATGGTAACAAAAGAGCCCAGAAAGACTTCTAAAGAGATCCAAGGTGAACTTCATGCTCAAGGAACATCAGTGTCAGATCGCACCATCCATCGTTGTTTGAGCCAAAGTGGACTACATGGGAGACGACTAAGGAGGACACCATTGTTGAAAACAAATCATAAAAAAGCCAGACTGGAATATGCTAAACTACATGTTGACAAGCCACAAAGCTTCTGGGAGAATGTCCTATGGACAGATGAGACAAAAATGGAACTTTTTGCCAAGGCACATCAGCTCTATGTTCACAGACGGAAAAATGAAGCATATGAAGAAAAGAATACTGTCCCTACTGTGAAACATGGAGGAGGCTCTGTTATGTTCTGGGGCTGCTTTGCTGCATCTGGCACAGGGTGTCTTGAATCTGTGCAGGGTACAATGAAATCTCAAGACTATCAAGGGATTCTAGAGAGAAATGTGCTGGCCAGTGTCAGAAAGCTGGGTCTCAGTCGCAGGTCATGGGTCTTGCAACAGGTCAATGACCCAAAACACACAGCTAAAAACACCCAAGAATGGCTAAGAGGAAAACATTGGACTATTCAAAAGTGGCCTTCTATGAGCCCTGACCTCAATCCTATTGAGCATCTTTGGAAGGAGCTGAAACATGCTGTCTGGAAAAGGCCCCCTTCAAACCGGAAACAACTAGAGCAGCTTGCTCATGAGTAGTGGGCCAAAATACCTGCAGAGAGGTGCAGAAGTCTCAGTGACAGTTACAGGAATCGTTGGATTGCAGTGATTGCCTCAAAAGGTTGTGCAACAAACTATTAGGGTACCAAGTTAGGGGTACCATCATTTTTGTCCAGGCCTGTTCCATGAGTTAATTTTTTTATATAATTCCGTTGAAGCATGGTTGAAAAGCAATGTCTGACTTTCATTGGTTAACATTCATAGAATTCTTATTTATTGTTACTTTTGTCAGATTAAAGTTATTTCTGTGACCATTGTGAGTTTTTCTTTCATTGACCGAAGGGTACCAACAATTTTGTCCACGTGTGTATTATTCCCATTTTAATTAAAAATAGTTACAAGAACCAAAGAAAAGGTCAGCTTAGAAAAAAACACACAATTTGATGTTACGCGCTGATAGTTACTATTTCTAAGTGAGAATTAAGGCAACAATTATGACGATAATAATGATTAAGATCATTACATATATTACGATAATAAATGCTTTAGTTGCCATTACAAATCATCACCAGCATTAATAATGTATAAATAATGTTAACAAATAATTCCACATTAATCCACATTTATTAAGATTTGTTTAAACATTAAGTAAATACACCATCATGGAGTAATAAAAAAACAGACAGTATGTGCACAGTAGCATGAATTGAACTGCATGATATAATGCAGATTTCATAAGTTAAAATTAAAACAATAGTAAAGCCATTCATCTTCAATTAACCACAACAAACATGGATTGTTAATTCTATGGTTAATATTTTGTTAATTTAAAATTTTCGTTTTAGTTAAAGAACATGAATGTTCTGTAATATCAATGTACTGTATACTGTATTATGACATAACACATTATTTAGGATGCCTACATTCATAATAAGTTCATTATCGTTAAACTTCCTATGTATGTCATGTCTTGGAACGAGGAGGCGGACACAGATGCAGGTTCCATAGTATTACTGTTTATTTTCTTTACTTTTCTTTTCTCAGTTTTTGCACAAATAAAGTCACACGTAAGAGTTCAAAACAAAACCAAAAAAGGAGACCATGGATTCACCAGGCTGCGTCTGCAGGTGGGCCAAATGAAACATAAATAAAACACAAAAGCGGCCGTCGCCCTCGGTGCCGGCTGATAGACTCTCAGCCTCGACTTTGGCGATGGCGGCTGTCCTTGAAAACGGAGCCCACGCCTGCAGCCACTGACTAGTCCTGGGAGGAAATTAACACAGACACAAACACTAGAAAAGCAGACATGCGTGGAAAACATACAGTGCACAACTGTGAACAGGCGAGGGGCTACGGGTTCGACCGGAATAAATAGTAAGACACACAAAGGAACACTGGTGCAGTTAATTTGGTGTTTAAGGTGAAAACAATACACACGTAGACACTCTAGGTGGGGACAAAGCGCCGGCTCAGTAATCCGGCGAGCTAGATCTTTTTCCCCAGAACTGCAGCGGCACAGATATTACAATGTAATGCAAGAAGAAGAGTAAATAAATGTATTATATATTTTTGTATTCATATTTATTATTATCATTATTATCATTATTATTATTATATATCATTTATTATTGCGGCCTGTCATACTTTATCTTTATCTGACAGTTTATTAATTTGTCTTTTGCCAAGACATATTGACAAACCTTCCAGACATATTTTATATAAGATCCACCTGCAATCAAATGAGATGGGAAGTACAGTATGTGCTTTACCCAGGTGCATATGATTTACTGGATTGGGAAGAGGTGAAGAAAAGAATCAGTTAATATGGTTTACATTACCTATGTTTTTTAATCATTACAGTAAAAACCAAAAGTGGAATCGTGCTGATTAAACTGAAATGACACCAAACTGAAGCTCAGTTCGTATTTCGCATATCTCACAATGTTCTGTGCATTTTAAGTCCACCTATCTTATCTTGTAAAGTGTCCTGACATTACACACTAAGCTGTCCTTATTTGGCGTCATTCTTGTTGCCACTGATGGATTTTTTTCAGCTTTGCTTATAATGATTACGGCACTAAGTCTTTAAGACTGTGTAGTCAATGAGCTTTGTGCTTTCTCAGTAAGGATTGCTCTTTAAGACCAGTAAGATGAGCCCAATTTTACCCACACAAGACACATTTTCCACCCCGAAAGGATAGAAATTAGCCAACCCAATCTGGCAACACAACTTGCAGCTTTGCAGCATCATTTTCTAGACTGCTATGACAGGTTGGCTGTTTTACATACTATGTAACATAAAGGCAGTATTTCATAACTGTGTATGCCTATCCATAAATTTTCCATGCAGTTCAGATTTGGGTTGAAAGTGATCTATACAAGTTACTGTAGCCAACCTAGTATGATTTCTGGATAGATTTTATTTATGGGTTGAGCCCTAAAATTGAAGGAAAAGTTATGGAAAGGGTGCTGTTTGATGTCTGAAAAGAGCTGATGTATAACACCATAATATTTTTGTGATTACTGTTAGTTATTGCTTGCATTATGTCATTTGCCACATGTGTGTAATGTTTGTTTTGTCTGTTTTAAGACCATTTCTTATAAATAAGTTCATGATTATTAATATGGGTTTGCAGAAAATGAAACCTGGTAGGATATCCAAATGAATTGACTCTTTGAGTGGCAGCTCAAATGTATTAACCATATATGGTAAGGAATATAACTGATCTAAGGAGAAATAACTGATCATAAAGTTTGTTTGTTTTAGAAAAAAAAGGCAATGAGGCATCTTGGATGTGAATACTCTGACTCCATGAGCAAAGCCAAGTCACCATCAGAAACCTCCTTGTTCATTTCTAGATGTTAACGTAAGATGGTTTTTATCATACAGTAGGTGTCATTTTAATTAGAGCACTCTGTGAAATCAGTCTTGTGTGATGCCAATAGTAAAGCATCCTGAGACTATTCATATGTGTGAGTCTCAACCAAGGGAGTGGGCTTACTCACAATTTTGCCTAAGAATGCAGCCATGAATAAAGAATGGTACAAAAACATATTCTGAGAGCAAATTTTCCCATCCATCCAACAGTTTTGTGACGAACAATACCTTTTCCAGCATTGTGGAGCACCTTGCCATAAGGCAAAAGTGATAACTAAGCATTGAAAAAAGCATTGAAATTTTGGGTCCATGGCCAGGAAACTCTCCAAACCTTAATCCCATTGAGAGCTTGTGGTGAAGCAAACAAAACACGACAAATTCTGACAAACTACAAGCATTGCTTATGCAAGAATGGGCTGCCATCAGTCAGGATGTGGCCCAGAAGTTGATTGACAGCATGCCAGGGTGAATTGAAAAGGTCTTTAAAAAGAGGGGTCAACCCCGCAAATACTGTATTGACTCTTTGCATAAACTCACTTTGTGAAAATTTATATTTGTGTCGTTCTCAAAATATTTGGCCTTGGTTGTGTATTTCAAATGTGCCTGGCCCATTTCAAATTCAAATTCAAATTCAAATTTTATTTGTCACATACACAGTCATACACAGTACGATATAAAATCTGAAGTATGAATAGTCTGTGAAAAAACTTGAGGTAGTTTTTTTTTTTTTTTTTAATGAGATGAGGGGGGTGTGAAAAGAAGTCCTTGAAGTGTGCAAAATGTGCATATGTGCATATATGTGCAATGTGCATTGACATAATTGTCCGTTCTGTGTGTGCAAGAAAATGCAAAGGTGTTTAGTCCAGTGTATTGGTTTGATTGAGAGACCGTATCGCCTGCGGGTAGAAGCTCCTTCTCAGTCTCTCTGTATTGGCCTTGAGGGAGCGGAAGCACTTCCCAGACCGCAGCAGAGAGAACAGTCCATTGCTGGGGTGGCTGAGGTCCTTCATGATCTTCCTGGCCTTGGTCCAGCACCGCTTGCTGTAGACAGAGTGCAGGTCAGCGAGCTCAGTTCGGATGATGCGCTCAGCTGATCGCACCACCCTCTGTAAGGCTCGTCTGTCCTGCATGGTGCTGTTCCCGAACCAGGATGCGATGTTTCCCGTCAGGATGCTCTCTATGGTGCAGGAGTAAAAATTCCTGAGCACCTTGGAGGGCAGTCTAAAGTCTCTCAGGCGTCTGAGGTGGTAGAGACGCTGTCGGGCCTTTTTCACCACGGTGTTGATGTGACAGGACCATGATAGGTCCTGCGTGATGTGAACACCGAGGTACTTGAAGCAGTCCACTCTCTCCACTGGGCTCTCGTTGATGACGGGGGTCTGGTAGTTCCTCTCCTGCTTAGTGCTGAAGTCCACTATCAGCTCCTTTGTTTTACTGACATTTAGAAGAAGGTTGTTCCTCTGGCACCAATTCTCCAGATTTCCAATCTCCTTCAAGTAGGCCGTCTCGTCGTTGTCAGAGATCAGGCCCACCACGACGGTGTCGTCAGCAAACTTAATAATAATAAACTTTCTGCCAGTTTATTACATGAAGGAATAAATTACTTATAATTTCAACAAATGGTAAAGACAAATCTCAAACGTTGATACCCAGGTATAACATTGAAACATTTAAACATTAAATAACCCACAATATTTGTGGGTATTTAGCTGTACAGACAATTTACTTAAAACTCTTACGAAACTCCATAAGCACCAATGAATTTTTTTTCTTCTTAAAACCTATATATGGGTTTAATGAATGGAACTGGTATGTAAACTTAGCAGATGAACTTCAATAAAGAAACCTTCAATAAGGTCCAAAACTAGCACAAAAGAATTGTGAGCAACAATCTTGAAAACTAACGTCATGACATGAGCCTTTCATAAATCCTTCATCACTGCTTTATAAAATTTTTATTCAAGGTTTATGAATGTATTCTGAAGGCCCCGACCCTTCACATATTATTTAATATCAATGCTCTTTCATTATATTTACCCCTAAGTCCATGGAACAGGTGTACTGTAATATCTAGGAATTTAGCCACACCTAGCAAATAATCTCCAGTAATACAAGTAGCAGCATGCTCTTTATACATAACGCTTCACAACATGGCATTAAGCGTACAAGCTTAATGATTCCCTAACAGTGATCATGTAGCAGTGACGACTAGGCTCGAAAGAAGTTCTAATGCACTTTCATCTGGCGCCTGTACAAGTCACGCTGGCTCATATTAGGCTAAGCAGCACATAGAGCTGACATCAGAAGTTGAGAGATCAGAGTCTGGTTTGATAGACTTTTGTGTGTGTGTGTGTGTGTGTGTGTGTGTGTGTGTGTGTGTGTTTGAAGACAGCTTACTCTGATATACAGTAAATCACTGTAACAAAGCAAGGGTATGATACTGGAAATTTTTTTGTTTTTGTTTTTTTTGTTTGTTTGTTTGTTTTGCTTGGTTTTGGGGCATATACGATTGTTCTGCCTGGACAAAAATGCATGGTTGCTTTTAAAGGAAAGAGCCATGTTATATGATGTACCCTGTGATTTGATTGTGAAAAAGATGTTCCTGTGTTTGAGAAGGAATGTATTATTGGCCTGCATCAAGCTAAGGAAGGAAGCACAGTGTGAAATAAATGTGCAGGGGAAAAACACTATATATCTAATCAGAGATAAATGTTGTATAATAAAAAAAATTCCACACACAAAATGTAATGAGAACTAACGAGATTTGGACTAAACAGCTGTGTGGCAATGAGAAAAATCTGTTAGCAAAGCTCATCAGAAAAAGAACGTCTCCAGTTTGGTAGAAAGAATAAAGATGGGACTTTAGAGCAATGGAAAAAGGTCATGTGGTCTGTTGAATCCAGATTGATACTATTCCAAAATTATTGGTGCATCAGGGTAAGCTTCCTTATGCCTTCTGTGGTAACACCTTCTATATCCTGTATCCAGACAAATATACATAAAATGGCTCTTGTCTGCTAGAATCCATTTGTTTAATCAGGAGAATGTAAATGTATTTCCTCTCTCCTGTCTGTCTCCGGTTCTCTCTATCACTAACATGTGAATGACTGGTTCTTTGATGTAGCACATTCTGTTCAGGATGTAGCAGCGTTTAAATGTGCTCTCTTTGCTAAGAATAAACTAGAGATCTTCAGACATCATGCCTGCGTGTGTGTGTGTGTGTGTGTGTGTGTGTGTGTGTGTGTGTGTGTTTGTCTCTCCCGGTCGATCGGGCCCGGACCGGCAAGTATCAAGGTGCAGCGGACACAACTTCTTCTCTTAGCTTAAAACTTAGCTCGGACACTACTTCTTCATTTAAAACCTAACACCACTTCTGGTCACAGAGTCTGAGTGAATTGCAAATCAGTTTATGGTAAGCAGCCGTAAACACCTTGGAAGGTATGTGTGGCACAGTGCTGAGGAATTGGAAAATATTTTGAAACCAATTATGCCACCCCGAGGTTAACCGGGGAAATAACCCAATTAAGACACACAGGTTTGTAGGCCAAGTAACCCAGAGAGACGTGTGGACAATGTACAAAACTTTATTTTAGTTCACAATAAAAATTAAAAGACTCATTAGCATGCAATGCTAAATTTCAAATCACCATCCCGCATAATATAGGTCAACAGGGCACTCTGTATACTCACACAAAAAAAATTAAATAAAAACAATACTCACACAACACAAGAAATAAACCAAATTACAGGCACAAACTTCACAACGGCAGACATCAAACACACAAAAAAACAAAAAATAGGAAAAAAAAAAAAAGGCAAAAATAACAATTAAGCAAAAAAAAAACTGCTGCAATCATGTCAAATTCAGAGTTCTCCAAAAGCTACACCACAACACAATATCTGTAAGAATTACAGATGCAGATAGCCACAGCAGATAGCTGATAGCCAGATGCAGATAGCAGGGCACGGTGTAACCGATAACCTGGAGCAGATCCACAAAGAAGAAGAAAAGAGAAAGCAAAACACAACAAAACCGGAAGAGAAAAACAGCAGCGCCATCCTCCGTCAATGCGGAAGACAAATACTTCTGCCTATGAATGGTTCACCGGCACAGAATCAGACACCCTTATCGCACTAAGAAAAAAAAGAACTATTAGTAAAATAAATCTTTTCTATAAACCAGAGAAAACGAAACTCACTTACCAGGATGAATCGTTTTATCACGCGAGTTGTACCGTTGCTCACAGCTCACAAAATGTCACGCACGAGGGCGTGTGCGCAGAACAAGTTCCACGGCTAAGCAGTAAACAAACGCCGGTTAACATTACCCGATGCCACAATACACAGCACGTAAGAAGCGTGCACCTAACTGACAAGAAGTGGACAGTCTGACTCAAACAGATATCAATTGGCCATTGTGCACACTAAGGGAAAAGACATATTGGCAGGTTAGTGTACATGCCCATCTCTCCATTAGCCACATAGCTACAAACACATACCACGCACCTTCTGCTCATGCGCACACCGTAAGGGCGGTCCTAGTCATGGCGTACGCCAGGTAAGATAACTCCCGCCTTAAATATAATCAAGAACCATTCTGATAGGCTATTGTGAGTGATGAATCACTTACTTATAAACCAATATAGAGAGCCTATCACATAGCCACAATCTACCCACAGCTCTTGAATCGTCGCCCCGACGATTAGCCCAAATTAACCTAAACCCAAGGCCAGAACAGTGTGGACATGGAATATGACGAAGCATCAACAGCCTCAACACTTACTACTCTCCCCACGGCCATAGGCAAATGGTTGTGGTTGGAATGGCAACCAGCAGTAGTTCGCCCTGTGCGTCTCACTGTACCCTCACTGTAAGGTGGACCTGAAGAACCAGGATCAATCATGGTTACTTGACTTACGGCACCCTGCCTTCACTACCTGGTACACCAGCGAGCTCCAATGATCCTGGATCTCATGATGACCCTTTAGACCATAGTTACGAAGAAACCCAATCACCCTTCTGCAAACTGGGCAGAGTACGCAAAAGATTGTGCAGCGTCCGATTGAAACATTCACACTGCCCATTACCTGCAGGGTGCCATGGGGTAGTGTGAGACCTTTCCACTTGTTACAAACGGCATAGCTGTTGGATGAGGGATGACTCGAATCTACGGCCTTGATCCGAGTGGATGCGAGCAGGAACCCCAACCTTGCAAAACCACTCAGACACAAGCACCTGGGCCGCCTGCGTAAATTTAGTAAAAACAGTCATCACTAATACATTTTCTACTCCTGAACGCAAGGGCTCAAGCAAAGTAAAGTCAATGGCCAAGATCTCGTTTGGTCTTTTTGCCAACAGGTGACCCATAAAGCTCTGAGGCGCCAACTGTGTGTCCTTGGCAGCCTAACATCTCTCACATTCACAGCACCACCGAGCCATGTCAGCTGTCAGGCCAAATGGATCAGCGCTGACGAACCAGCTCAGTGGTGCGGTCAATGCCCTGGTTCCCATGCCCTTGGTGAACTTGGGCCAAAACCTCACTCTGCAATGCAGACAGAAGAACCAACTGAAGGATTTCCTCACCTCCATCTGGCCGATACAACACGCCTTCCTTGTCCACCAATCGATCCCACTGGCAAAGTAACACCAGGGCGGTTTTATACATCTGTCTACGCTCTACCGAGGAAGGGGGAACTCCTCGTCTCCAAAACCCTAAGACCTGACTAATAACCGGGTAAGCCTGTTGACATAAGCCCTTGTCACCCCCAAAACCGGGCAACACAGAGACCACTGCCTGAACCACCTGTGGACGCAGCTCCGCTGCAAACACCTGCTTAACGGTAGCCGGCACCTCAACTCCTGGCAACAATGCACTTACCTCACACTGGCTGGAGGGATCCTGCCTTAAAAGGGCATCTGCATTTCTATTACTCCTACCTGATTGATACTTGGTAAAATCAAATGCTGCAAGCTGAGCAGCCCAACGTTGTTCAGTAGCAGCAAGCTTAGCTGTGGCCAAATGGCTAAGAGGATTATTGTCCATATAGACAATGCACTTATGCCCCAACAGATATTCATGAAACTTTTCGGTCATGGCCCACTTGAGCGCTAAAAACTCCAGCTTCATAGAGGTATAATTTAACATACTACGCTCAGTGGGCCAAAGACTTTGGCTGGCATACGCAATGGGGTGCACACTCTCCCACCCTGCCCCCAAACCCCCATAGCTTGCATTCACCTCTAAAATAAATGGCAGGGAAAAGTCTGCATAGGCCAGCACTGGGGCTGTTGTAAGCTTGACCTTTAATTCCTCAAAGCTCTGTTAGCACTGTTCTGACCACACATCAGAAAAGCTCTTACCAGCCCATACCCGGGGCCCGCCGGCAGCACACTCCGCCACCGCCCGGTGCAGGGGAGCCACCAACTTTGCAAAGCCCTGCACAAAACAGCAATAATAGCTAGCAAATCACAGGAACGAGCACAATTCAGACGCACTTGTGGGACACCGCCACTGTGAAACTCAATCTTACCAGGGTTAGTGGATACGCCCTGAGTGGAAATAACATGGCCTAAGTACTTTACCTCCTTCTGGAAGAACGCGCATTTCGCCAATTTAGCCTTCAAACCCTCCTGCTCCAAACAATCCAGCACAACTGGCATGTCCAAATATAACAGTAGGAAACTACCCTGTTGGTCCCCAAACATCCGTTCCATCAAATGCTGAAAAGTGCTAGGAGCATTACACAGCCCGCAGTCTTGGCTCTATCTCTTACAAAGACAGGGACCTGGTTGTAACCACTCGCCAAGTCCATAGTGGAAAACCACCCGGCCCCCATCAAGAAATCAAGTGACTCCTCAATGCGCGGAAGGGGAAAAGCATCCTTCCTCATCTTCGCGTTTAATTGCCTTTTTCCGGACGAGCACTATAGGCGACGCATATGGACTACAGCTTTCTCTAATAACGTTGGCTTCTAAAAGCTGGTTGATATGCGACTTGACTACTTCATATTCCGATGGCGGTATCAGCCTATACCTCTGACGAACAGGCACTGAATCCAGCAACGGTATCTCATGCGAAATCAAGTCTGTACAACCCAGATCACCCTCATGAGCTGAGAACACGGACTGATACCGCCTCAACAGAGCTCTGACCTCACCCTGCTCTTCCTAAGACAAAATGGACAAATCAACAGCCTCAATCTGGTCTTGGACTGGAGCAACTGTCACCACAACTTGAGAGTGCACAAAAACCGACACTGGCTCTTCCCCAGTTATGCCACCTGAACACTATTAAGCGTTCCTAACATTGTACCAGCATTCAGCATTACATCTATGGTCCCTACATTGACCATAGGCAAATAAACTGTACCTCGGACCACTCTAACAAGCGCAGGTGAAGCCAGCAGCCCAGGTGGCAACCCGGACACCGGAGGCTCAAACAAAACAGTCCCGTCTGCATACTGTTCCGAGCATGTGGCAGGTACAAGTCTTAACATACCACCTGGAATACGATACGACTTACGACCCCACAATTTAACCTTACCAATATGTACTACTGAGGACTGGTCCTCTGCTAAATGGCAATGTTGTAATGCCTGTAAGAAGAATTGTGGGGCTTCCACTGAAGAGGGACAATCAACCAAGCCAGGGCCATACTGACCAAAAAGCTCCTGGTAGCATCGACTAAGGACATTCATTCCCAGCACCCCGGGAATTCCAGCACAGATGCCCCCAGGAGGATCCCTAACCATCAAAATCCCACACTTGGGAATCAAATGATTACACATCTCAAAATCCAAATCCATGTAGCCGGTGTAAGGAATGGACCACCCACTGGCTGCACGAAGCTGGAGCCACTGGCATGACTTTAACCGTTCTACGCCCCACAATTGAAAATGCAATTGAAAGCAACTTTCAGTAATGGTGGACACCATAGACCCAGTGTCAACCAAACAAAGCACTTGAACACTACCAATACGAACAAGAAGATGTGAGCAAGACGACATTAAATGAGATACAGCAGTATTCGAGCCATTCTCCTCCCCAACAGCGCTTTGGCTCTGCAACGCGGTGGGGACTAGTTTCCCAACTGCGCGGGCGAGTCAGACTGTGCACTAGTAGTTTGCATCGTAGCAGTTAACGTAAAACGAGTAGGTACATGCTCCCCATCGCACTCCCTAGCAATGTGACCTGGTTTCTGACATCTTCGGCACACAATCTAGTTACGACGAGGAGATTGAATATGGGGCTGGGGGGTCTGTAAACAAGCAATACTTTGAGTTAGCTTATTGATCTGTTCCTGCTGTAACCACAACATTTCTTTAACTTCTCCCAACTCAGACTCCCGAGAAGATCTTACAGAGTTCTCACAAGGCTCACCCTACACTGCATACTGAATGCCATATGCAGAAGGTGAATGGCTACGACCCCGTAAACTCCAACATACCCTCCCGTTCCCATCGGAGCACTTCACCCTGTACATCTAAAAGGGTCAGGGTGGGTTGACCTCATACCAACTGCTTAAGTTCTCGCCGAAGGGCATTGTCATTGACATGCTTGATAAACTGGTCACGCAGCAAAACTTGAAAATTTAGCATGAGGACTTTTGCCTTACTTGCTCCAAGAGGCCATTCTTAGCAGAGAAATAATTTTCACTGGGTCATTACGTTTATCATCGGGGCGGTAACGAATCTCCTCTCGTGCTTCTCCCTCCAAATGGTCAAAGAGGAAGAATGCTCTATGCCCACCGGCGCCAGGAGGTGGCCCACTAGGACCCGGAGGAGCAGATGATTGCTCCTGCCATAACCGTTCGTTATCTGCTCTTAACTGAGCTACCATCTCCCTTAACTCGCGCAATTCCTCCTCCATACCTATAGCACAGACCTCACTTACCACCTGAGGAAGGCACACCGGACGCTGCTGCTGTTTTCTCCACCGGCTCAATGTCTCGCCGCACAAAAATAAATCAATCCTAAGCGAGTTTTTTTTTTAATAGTAACCATTTTTATTATTTGTTTTTTAACAATAACAACAAGACAACAACAAAACAACAAGAACAAGAACAAGAGGGGTATACTTACAATTATGATAGAAAGGAGGAATTAAGTTCTTTAAATGTATTCATCGTTCTGGTTGCTTTCTGGCTTAAAAGTCCTTGTAATGTTTCAAAAATTTTCAAATCCACATTGTAATGGGAGATATTACTCACAGGTCAAGTGGACCAACACCTTGCTCAGCACCTCTCCTACTCCAGCCACCCCAACCAGCCCCCTGGCAGGACCCATGCAGATTGGGCAAACCCGAATTTTACAGAAGTATTGGCAACTCTGGATTCAGAAAAGGGCTTGCCTCTACTGTGGACAGACTGGACTTCTGCGTCTATAGTGCTTGTTAAAAGACCCCCTAGGGATTCTAGGCAGCCTGCAGAGTCCTGTCCAAGAGCCACTGCCTACTGTAGATGATGTCCACCCTTCCTGTCATGTTCATCCTTGACAACCAGTCCTGTGTTTTTTATGCCTTTATTACTTCTGGATCCTTCCTTCTTCATCAATACAAGTGCTTAGTCCCAATTGGTCATTCTCTGATTCTCTTATCATGAGTGTTGTAGTTTTTAGTTTTTGTAGTTTTAAATGGTGGAAAAGCGAAATGGTATGGAATAAAATCACTGTCAAAAATAATCATGGTTAAAAAAAGGATGTGTGTGTAATTTTGTGTTTTGTCCTAGTTGGATTCCAAAGTCTACGGCCAGGACAGCTTACAGATATTATTACGAGCTTACGAGATTTTGTATTTTGTATTTATTACAGTACAACTCTGAAATATACGACTCTGACTGTTTACATACACAAACCCGTTTTCACAACTCCTGTGATACACGGACGAATAACAAAAGTACGCCAACGAATGTTGTGTGTTACACCACTGTCAAAAATATGTCATCAAGGCCACATGCACAGGAATTACTATCCAAGGGAAGAGGAATTGATTCAGCGCATGCACCCCGCCACTATTTTAAACTCCTAAAATTTTACCTACTATAGTTAGCCTTGGTATAAAACACTACATTCGTGGGCGTAATTACACAATTCACACAAAAAAAAAACACAGAATTTCACACATCTTTTTTTTACACACAACTATTTTTGACAGTGATTTTATTCCATATGTTAAGGGCCAAAGAATTTCAGGTTCTGATCAGTAACCTAAATCCTTAACGACTGAGCATGAAAAGGCAGCACTGGGATTTTAACCCACATTGTCAGACCACTAAGCTACGGAATCCCATTTCATAACACATATACACATGGACAAAATTGTTGGTACTCTTTGGCCAATGAAAGAAAAACTTACAATGGTCACATAAATAACTTTTATCTGACAAAAGTTATAATTAAAAAAAAGTCTATGAATGTTAACCAATGAAAGTCAGACATTGCTTTTCAACCATGCTTCAACGGAATTATTTAAAATAATAAACTCATGGAACAGGCCTGGACAAAAATGATGGTACCCCTAGAAAATACTGAAAATAATGTGACCAAAGGGACATGTTAATTCAAGGTGTGTCCACTAATTAGCATCACAGGTGTCTACAATCTTGTAATCAGTCAGTGGGCCTATATATAGGGCTCCAGGTCGTCACTGTGTTGTTTGGTGACATGGTATGTACCACACTCAACATGGACCAGAGGAAGTGAAGGAAAGAGTTGTCTCAGGAGAGTCGAAAGAAAATTATAGACAAGCATGTTAAAGGTAAAGGCTATAAGACCATTTCCAAGCAGCTAGATGTTCCTGTGACTACAGTTGCACATATTATTCAGAAGTTTAAGATCCATGGGACTGTAGAGAACCTCCCTGGACGTTGCACAGGAGGAAAAGCAATGTCTGACATTCATTGATTAACATTCATAGAATTCTTATTTATTATTACTTTTGTCAGATTAAAGTTATTTCTGTGACCATTGTGAGTTTTTCTTTCATTGACTGCAGGGTACCAACAATTTTGTCCACGTGTCTAACTCAAGTATTCAGCTCTTCATAAAAATGCCCAGAAACACAGGAGAATTGAGAAGAGAAGTG
This sequence comes from Clarias magur, assembly GCA_013621035.1. Classification (NCBI taxonomy): domain Eukaryota; kingdom Metazoa; phylum Chordata; class Actinopteri; order Siluriformes; family Clariidae; genus Clarias; species Clarias magur. Next base: position 40,123 of record QNUK01001500.1, read on the forward strand.
AAACTGTTCAAGGATGAATGAATGTCATGTAAGAGGATTACCCTGAGAGCATGTGAAGTAGGCTGGTATCACGGCTGGGAGGGCATTATTGCAAGGAACCCCTCTAAATATTATTATTACTATTATTTTTAAACTCAAATCCACCATTTTCGTAGCAGAGGTAAGGGAAACGCCACACAGTCCCCAGACCAACGGCAAAGCCCACAAGGGACATGATGAAGTCCATAGGCCAGGTCCATGTCTCTCTCTCTCTCTCTCTCTCTCTCCAGCTTCCCCTCTCCATTGGTGCTCATCAGATCACCATCGTTGCCCTTGTTGTTCCCAATGGGAATGAAATGGCATTTCTATTCAGCCACTACGCAGTCCGTGGCCATGTCCATGGCCAAGCAGTCAGTCAATACCGCAGAGGTGTGAAATTTCCTAAATCTCTTCCTTTGAATTTGTCTGGATTGAGTCAGTTTTCCTTATTACTATCACAAACATATCCTTGTGTTTTTTTCCTTGGCTGAAACCTGTTCCAGGGTTAACAGGAGCTGGTCTACTGCCTTACCTTATTATAAGGCTTTATTTGTGCAAAAATATCAGGAGTGTTATTATTTAAAGTATAGCCTTCTTTCTAGCTTTTAATAGTTTTATAATATAAGAATATGATATCTTCCATAATAAGATGTGAAAGAGGCTCACGCGAGAAATGAAACACAGAAATGTAAATACTACAACGCACCTTCAAAAACAATCAAAGAAACACTTGAATGTGAGTCTGAAGAATTGCATTGGTACGTTTTTTTTTTTTGAAGAGGAGGTGGCTGTTGGGACAGAGGCACTCACGGGTGTACCGTGCTGTGTGCTGGTGCTCCTCGGTCTGGCTCTTTAGCTCTAGACAATGTCTTTGATGGTTTGGTTTGATGTCATAGCACGCATCACAATGAGTACACCCCTCCTATATTTCCCCCCCCCCCCACATATGATGATGCAATAATCATTATAGAAGGCCAAAATTTCAGAAAAACATCAAGTGTGGGGAATGATGAAAAAATGATAAAAAAAAAAAAAAATGAAAAAAAAATGGTAAAAAATAAAAAAAGGAAAATATGGCAGTGTACCAGGAAATGATAAACCTATATAATGATTTTGCATTGCAGGACTGTAAACTGATAATGCGTGGTAAAGGACAGGCTAGAAAATAAATATTTAATGCTAGTTTATCAAGTAGGATTCAGAAAAGAGAGGAACACCATGGACCCAGTAATATTTCTAGAGCATGATGTAAGAAAACATCTAATAAAAAGTCAGTGGCTTCAGTATTATTTGTTTTGGAAACGGTCTACAATATGAAAAATGGGCTGTTACTAAAAATGCACATAATGGGAATTGGAGTTAAGGACTTTTTGGACTGTTTTTTAACTATTCAGGTGAAAATAGGTTCAGAAGTACCAAACCAGTGTAAGGTAGAAAATGGGACTCCCCATGGGAATGTGTTAAATCCAATTCTTTTCTCTATTAGGATACATTGTATTTTTGGAAATATTTCAGCAGATATGGGGCTTTTTTTTAAAAGAACTTTAAAAATACATTTGGATTCATTTGTTTAAAACTTTTTTTTTTAATGTCAACAGAATAAAACAAGTTCTTCACCGAAGTAAAAGGATTACAATCAAATAAATTATGTTTGATGGATGATGAGCACTGTGGTGGATTTTCTCTAGAAAATAAAAATTTGGGTAGCTTTTGAGTGTCCAATTCTGCATCTTGTATAAATGACTTGATCCCAATGTCAAGGCAATATACACTACGAAAGGCCAATAGGACTAGAAATACCGCAAGTGTGTGGGACTGACACAGACGTAGGATGCGCTACATTGAAAGAATATACATTACATAGAAAAAGAGGCGTATTTATTTTTATTCATTAACAAAATGAAAAATAAAGGAACAAAAGAAACGTCTAAATCAAATCAGTATTTGGTATGACCAGTGGTATCGTAGCTTATGGCATTTTCTTTTTTATTTGTCTCCAAAAATTTTTGTATAGAACTGTTGGTAAAAATATAGATGAAAGCAACAATGATCGCCCCAAGGACTTGCGCCATCGTCAACTGGTGAAACATATCGACTGATGTCGAGCTAAACATAAATTTAGAAAGACTCAGAAAGTCTGTTTTAGTAAGTTAATTAACATAGATACCACAAACTCAGATCACACTGAATGCGCAGCCGGCACCTCTGATCTGAAGCTAGGACTGTTAAATATTAGATCTCTCGCATCTAAAGCAGTTATTGTTAATGAAACTATCACAGATCAGGAGTTTGATATATTATGTTTAACAGAAATCTGGATTAAACAGGTCGAGTATGTAGCTCTAAATGAAGCTAGTCCTCCTGGATACATCTACATACACCAGCCTTGGCTAACTGGTAGAGGAGGAGTCGCAGTTATTTATAACAACTTGAGAGGCACATTTTCTGAAGAAACTGTGACTGGTGCTTTGCCGTGACGTCATAGAGCTTCCCATGTCATAGTCATGGATGTAGCTGATGTCGGTCTCAATGTTAAGTCTATGGAACTTTTTGGGCATGAGCTAATCATCATTTACAGACCCCCAGGGCCGTACTTGGAGTTTCTCTGTGAATTTGCAGATTTACTCTCAGACCTTGTTGTTTCTGTAGACAAAGCGTTAATTGCTGGAGACTTTAATATTCATTTTGAGAATCGAGAAGACCCTCTGAGAACAGCATTCTTGTCCATACTGGAGTCAGTAGGAGTAAATCAGTGTGTAGTAGGACCCACTCATAAAGCAGGTCACACTTTAGATTTAATATTGTAGTATTTTAAATGGGGAGACAATGCTCAACGCATTGTTCGCCATTTATGTAGGGTTTCAGCTCTGGTTCAGAGGTGAATTGAATCTTTAAGGATTCAAGTTAATTTAGTTAAACTTAATTAAAATTTATAGCGTACACTTTATCAACTACCCGACCAGCGTTTAGTATGATTTAGTCTAACTTACCAATTCTGTTTATCCCGCGGCCGACGACGATAATACAAAATCTGGTATTTACCTAATTATGAGCAAGGTAACGTAAGATCTGGGCAAATGTTTAAACTTTAAAAAAACATGACCAAGACAACAGTTCTTTATAAAAAAACAAGAATTTATTTGAACTAATCTACGATACATGAAGCTATGCTACTTGAACACACGCACACAAACACACAAACATACCAACAGTTTAAGGAAGTTCATCTAGTACTGTTTACTAGACCAAAGTCTTGGGTTTAATCTTACGGTTTTGGTATGAAACGAGCACCATTTTCAGCAAGGTATGCAGCTTTGTTTGTATACTTGCGTTACGTTTCGTTCTCATGGTTCGCTTCCGGTGAAGGGAATCACGGCGTTGCTGATTGGTTGGTGCTGTGGTTGAAATGACGTCTTTCAGGAAAGCCCTTCGGTGAGGCTTGGTTGCCTGGTTACCGATGGCACGCTCTGGAACTTCTTCAGTGGGTTTCTTCGTTGCAGTTCTGGCACGAAGTCTCATTGAGAGTTCTTGAAGAGCTGATGACGTCAGCGAAGTCGGCGTAGCGCTCACAAGGGCAGAAGCCCGAGCGGCGAGCTTGCTTCCTTCAGATGGTCATGATGACGACGTGACGAAAGAACGTGTTTGGACGAGTCTGGACACTGAGTTTTGTCCCTGTGTGTCAGTCCGTCCCACGGATGATTGGTCCAATCGGATGTGGTTGCGGGGCTTAGCCACGCCTCACTTGGTTCCCCCTTTTGTGCATACATTAGGCCGGGTTTACGGCTGTCACGTGGGGCCAAGCCGATTACACTTTTAATTACCTTTATAAAGTAATTTTACATGAGCTCTTGTTCATACAACCAATTTTCCGTGTACACTACTGTTGTTTGAATAAAATAAGCTTTCAATCGATACCACACATCCCCTATCTTACACACTCATTTATAGCTTTGTTCAATAAACAGGGCTTGTGAATGCTAATGATACCTTTTAAAGGTATGTAGAATAAACAAACATAACATACTGAATATATGTTTCTAGCATTTTTATCCTACTGGCACCATTAAAGATTTCTTAAATAGTGTCTCTGCTGTATTCCTCTTTGTTCTTTGAAAGCCATTTGGAGAACGCATGTGTCCTGCGGTCACTGAGATGTTCAAAGTGTGACTTGGTGGTCCCCCCCCCCCCAACTCGGGGTGAAGCTGTAAAACTGTCCGCTTTGTTTACAGGATCGCCAAGTTACACAATGGTTTTAGGTCTAGTTTGAGGCATCTGGCTTTAGTGTAGCTTCAAGCCCAGCAAACTTCCTGTCCCATGCCTGGTTAAGATCCAGCATCTTAGTTTTACAACCTCTCCTTTATGTTCCCGAATGAGATAAGGTTATCGGGATGGCACCATGATGTCTGGAGAAGAGGTTCTGGAATGTGATCGAGTGTTTGCACTTAGGTTGGGGGTCTGCTCGACCCTACAATATTGTCCTTCGGATTAAGTATAGGAAATATAACCACAATTCCTACCTTGTCTCAATTAAAGCGTGTCATTGTAATAATGTATGCCCAGCACCGCGCTTCCACCTTAAATGTACATTTACATCAAATACCGCACAGAGCTTTATCAATAATCTTCCAGAATTATCAACTTTGATTGGATCGCCATCTGACTTCACAGTTAGAGATAAGAAACTCCCTCCTTGGTATAATGACCACACATGTGCTTTAAAACAAACCGCACGAAAATTCGAACGTAAATGGCGCCAAACTAAATTGTTGGTATTCAAAATAGCTTGGAAGGAGAGCATCCTGAACTATAAAAAAGCTCTCAGTGATGCTAGATCAACATATCTCTCCATTCTTATAGAAAATAACAAAAACAACCCGAGATTTTTATTTAATACCATAGCTAAATTAACTAAAAACAAGACCACTGCAGAAATCTCCACAACAACATCATGCAATAGTGAGGATTTCATGAACTTTTTCAATAACAAAATCATAAATATTAGGCAAAAAATTCAGGCTTTGAAACCAGACAATTTAAATAATTCAGATGATCTAACCACATCACATCAGAACTTAGAACACTTTACTCCCCTTGAAGCGGATGCAACAGTAAAAGACGTTGGTGTGATCATAGATTCCAGCCTTTCATTTGAAGCACATGTAGATAATATCCCCAGGATAGCTTTCTTTCACCTTAGAAATATTGCCAAGATAAGAAACATATTGTCACTAAATGATGCAGAAAAACTAGTTCATGCTTTTATCACCTCTAGGTTGGACTATTGTAACGCCTTACTGTCTGGCTGTTCAACTAGACAGTAGTTTAACAGCCAGTTGTATAAACAAGCTTCAGTTAGTACAGAATGCAGCAGCGAGAGTCCTCACTAAAACCAGAAGATATGATCACATCACCCCTATCTTATCTACACTGCATTGGCTCCCTGTGAAATTTCGCATCGATTTTAAGATACTACTTTTGACATTTAAAGCACTAAATGGTCTCGCGCCACAGTATTTGAGTGAACTGTTAGTGTCTTGTGATCCGCCACGCCTACTTCGATCAAAGAATGCAGGCTGCCTGTCAGTACCACGTATTATTAAAACTACAGCAGGGGGCAGAGCTTTTTCTTACAAAGCCCCAAAGTTATGGAATAGTCTTCCTATTAATGTTCGGGACTCAGACACAGTCTCAGTGTTTAAGTCTAGGCTAAAACTTATTTATTTAGCCAAGCATTTTTGTAAATAGATTAACCTTAGGTAAAAGCGCAGATCTGGGGGACTCATGGACGTAGAGTATTCTGGTGAACTGGTATGCTTAGATGCTGTCCTCCCCACTCTCATTGTTCACTCAGGTTTGTTGACGGTGCGGTGATTGGTTGCTTTATATCTCAGGGAGCCCTCATGTTTGTGTTTCCTTCTGGCTCTCCCTTTTAGTTATGCTGTTATAGTTAGTCCTGTCGGAGTCCCTGCTTGCACTTTGCACTAATATACATTCACCTTATACATGTTGACTGTGACCATACCTAACTGCCATCTCTGCTTATTTTCTGTTCTCTCCTTTTCTGCTCTCTCCTTTCCCTCTCTCTGTCTCTCTGTCGAGCTATACATGTTCGCTGCTGAGTTGCCAGTGATCCAGACCCCTCTGCCCTCTGGAGCCGTCTAACCCGTCCTGGAGTCCTGCTTCTGGTTGGAGATCTCGTCGCATGGATGCCCCGTGTGGTCTGCCTGGATTCGTATGGTGGCTGGAGATGGTTTCCATTAAGACTGTCCTATCATCGATTGATGCTCTGGGGACCTGTGACTTCAGTTGTTCGATAGCTCAGGACTGGAATCTCCTACAGTCTACCTGAGCCTCCAGGAACAAACTGGACTCCTTTTAATTTTCATTTTAACACATCTCCTGTACACTGAACTTCCAGTACACATTATTATGCTGATCAATCCCTGCTATCCATTATCACCCAGATGAGGATGGGTTCCCTGTTGAGTCTGGTTCCTCTCAAGGTTTCTTCCTTTTACCATCTCAGGGAGTTTTTCCTTGCCACCGTCACCTTCGGCTTGCTCATCAGGGACAATCTTATCATTTTGATTCATACACATTGCATACAAACTTACTTCTTTTTATTGTGTAAAGCTGCTTTGCGACAATGTCAATTGTTAAAAGCACTATTTAAATAAAATTTACTTGACTTGACTTGACATGTCATAATTTGTGTGTGTGTGTGTAATGTATGTCCATTGTGTTTTACAAATGACCCAAAATATCTGACCTCCTGTTGAGTTGAGTCCATGACATGCATAGTAAAAATTATTCAGCTCAATGTTATCTAGAGGTGACATGTACAGTCGTGGCCAAAAGTTTTGAGAATGACACAAATATTAGTTTTCATTAAGTTGCTGCTTAACTGCTTTTAGATCTTTGTTTCAGTTGTTTCTGTGATGTACTGAAATATAATTACAAGCACTTTGTCATGCACACTCGTAACACGACCGTCACTAGGACCCGGAAGTAATACGGTCGAGTTTCAGGAAGCATAAAAGGAAACAAGATGGCGCTTCACATTGCTCAGTCATTGAGTTTTGCCCATGCTATCGCCGACGCTTCGCTCGTCTAAACGTGAGTACTCACTTTCTTGGGTTTTGCTTTCGATTGGGTGTGTGTATTTAGAACGCGAGTTTATTTGTGTAAACTCTTGCTCTCGCTTCGGGAGAGTTCTAATAATAACCAGCGTGGTTATCCTGCCTGTTCGCGCTACTTCCGCGTTTGGGTTTACCATCCGCTACAGGGCTAACTGCTAGTCTTCTGGTTCATCTCCGGTTAGTTCATGACAGAATGACTGAGCCATCAGCAGTGAACCCAGCGGAGTTTGCTCGTCTCTGCGATGTGGTTGACCAGCACGCCAAGTTGATTGATCAGTTCCGTGAAGTTGCGTCTCCGCAAGGAGCTCCAAGACGTCGTGGTCTTGTGCCGCGAGGTGGCGGAGCTGCGACAGGAGAATGCGACCCTCCGCGGGGCAGCCGCTCAGCCGGCTGTTGCCGCGTCCATTGCAGCGGCTGCTGCACCGCCAACTCCCTCCCCATCTTCTGATGTTTTTCTGGCTTTACCGGATAAATGGAATGGCACAGATGGGAAGTGCAGTGTTTTTCTAACCGCATTGGATCTCGTGTTTGAGTTCAATTCCACCAGGTACTCCACAGCGCATTGCTCTTCTTGTCTCGTTGCTATCCGGGCAGGCAGCTGAGTGGGCCACGGCAGTTGTTCGCTCAGATTCAGACGTCGCCTACTCATACACGGAATTCACCTGATACACTCAAACTCACCTTCGAACATCCTGCTGCTGAGGTGGAGACCGACTCCAAACTATATCACCTACGGCAGGGAGGGTCGTCCGTGAGCCGCTACAGTGTTTCGTACCCTTGCTGTGCAGACCGACTGGGGAGACTCCGCCCTCCGGACGACCTACTATGAGGGACTGGCTTTGCGTATAAATGACGAGCTCGCCGGACGAGAGCTCCCAGCGACCTTGGAGGGCTTAATCCAACTCGCCCTCCGGATCGACCAACGTCTGCTCGCTCGCCCCAAGCCAGCTCCCAGTACCCTGCAGCCCATCACGATGCCATTACATCAATCTGCTCCTCGATCCACCATTTTCCAATCTCCGAAGCCCGATCTTCATTCACTGCTCCACCTTCTGGACCCATCAGTTCTCCACCTCCCACCGTGGTTAACACAGGAGCCGGGGAACCCATGCAAGTAGGGCGCGCCTCCTTAACCGCTGCAGAACAGGAACGCTGATTCAGAGAGGGGCTATGCGCATATTGTGGATCTGCTACACACCACCGAGCCATCTGTCCTCTGCGACCAGGAAACGCGCAGACCTGGTGAGAAATGAGAGTGGCTCACCGGGCTCCATCTCCCTCTCCACCACCTTGACCAATGATTCCCGTCTCACGGTAAACGTACACCTCCAGTTTGACCACAAACGAGTTGGAAGTACCGCGTTCATTGATTCCAGTGCCGCGGGCTTCAACAAGATGGCGCCGGTGAGGACGGCTGCCGTCACGACTGCTCCGACCGACTTTACTTTGTTTTCGTCTTTTTATTTAATTTCTAGCGACTTTAATCCGGCCAATTCATCACAATTGAGTGCATTAGGTACGATAGAGATACTCTTATTTCTATTGGTCTACAATGTACTCACAATTCGACGTTTTTGACTCCGGATCCGAGCTGGCCGAGTGAGATCCTGAGGGAAAACAAAGGACGCGACGCGAAGCGGCGGCCCCGAGGAAAACGAGCCGGCGTCAGGAACAGGCTGAGAGCCTGTGCACACCGCACACCTCTGCCTAGCATCCTGCTCGCCAACGTCCAGTCACTGGAGAACAAGCTCGATGACCTCAGGGCCAGGATAAAGTTCCAGAGAGACATTCGGGACTGCAATCTTCTCTGCTTCACCGAGACATGGCTGAACCCAGCGGTGCCGGACCACGCCATCCAGCCGGCCGAGCTCTTCTCGGTTCACCGCATGGACAGGACAAGGGACTCGGGGAAGACAAGGGGAGGCGGCGTGTGTTTAATGGTGAACAGCGGCTGGTGCAACAGCGCGAGCGTTGTTCCTCTCGCACTCTCCTGCACACCCAACCTGGAATTATTGACCATCAAGTGTCGTCCTTTTTATCTTCCTCGGGAGTTTACATCGGTCATAATCAGCGCCGTTTATATTCCGCCACAAGTGGACACGGACACTGCCTTATGCGAGCTGCATGAGGCACTCACACAGCACCAGACACAACACCGGGACGCTCATTGTGGCGGGAGACTTTAACAGTGCCAACCTCAAACGCGCAGCGCCGAACTTTTATCAGCACATCACATGCCCAACCAGGGGTGAAAGGACACTGGACCATTGTTATACAACAGTCAAGGACGGCTACAAGGCACAATCTCGTCCACCGTTTGGGAAATCCGACCATGCCGCCATCTTCCTCATGCCAAAATATAAACAAAGGCTTAAACAGGAACTTCCGGTTCAGAGGGAGGTCGCGCGCTGGACAAACCAATCGGTGGCCGCGTTTCAGGAGGCACTCGATGACGCAGACTGGGACATGTTCCGGAACAGCTCCGATGACGTCAGCATGTTTACGGAAGCGGTCGTGGGATTCGTCGGGAAACTAGCGGATGATACCGTGCAGAAAACAACCATCAGAACGTTTCCCAATCAGAAGCCGTGGGTGGATAAAACCATCCGCGACGCTCTGAGATCTCGCGCCGCTGCCTACAACGCGGGACTTACATCGGGGGACATGAACCAGTACAAGGCTGCGTCCTATAACGTCCGGAAGGCGGTTAAAGAGGCGAAGCAGCGCTACGGAAGGAAACTAGAGTCACAACTCCAACAGAGTGACTCTAGGAGCCTGTGGCAGGACTAAGGACAATCACGGATTATAAAACACCAACATCCGGTATGACGAACGCGGACATGACTCTGGCAGACGAGCTGAACACCTTTTATGCTCGCTTCGAGGCTGCAGCTAAAGACGCTAGCGTTGCTAATGCTAGCGG
>QNUK01001501.1:0-27778 GCA_013621035.1 Clarias magur
ATGTGTATGTGTGTACAATAGGCCGCAGGTGCTGGAAGAAAGCTAATGTCAGTTTGGGCCCTAAATATTTGTTGAGTGCATTAATGTGTGTGTGTGTGTGTGTCTGTGTGATGTCACAGAAGGTGTCACTGAATATAATGTCACTCAATATAATGCCACACAAAGTTATTAATCATTTTTCGCCGTACGTTGAAGACATTATCACGGCTGACCCGTTTGAGATATCAAAAATCCCTCCGCAATTTTGCATCCTCAGTGTCTTTAGATCTCTTTGGCCCAGTTTGGGAGCGATTGTATAATTTCCCTAGGAGGAGTATATCAAAATCCATTGGGTGCGTTTTTGCGAACGACCCAAAATAACCGGCCTCCTGTTAGGTTTAGCCCAGGACATGGAGCGCGAAGGTTGTTCGGCTCGATGAGCTCTAATTGTGTACCGAGTTTTGTGTGCCTACGTGAAAGTGTGTATGAGCTAGGCAGCAAATTCTCATGTGGGCCATGAGACTCTCAGGCATCTTGATGGCAGCAGATTCCAACCTGTCTGCCAAGTTTCATGAGTTTTTGAGGATGGTAAGACCCCGGAAAAGTCCAAAAGTGTGGGAAAAAAATAATCCTAAGGAAAACAAGAGGGCACACACTATGACGACATAGGGCTGATGTCATAGTGCTTGGGCCCTAATGATCAGACATGCTGTAACACCAGATGTCTTTACATTTAGCAAATGATGAATTAGTATTTCTTAAAGTGTACATGCACATGGCACATATTATACACATCTTTGAGTGTGTGTGAGACAGAGTTTATATGCCTTAACCTCTGCATACCCGTCTCTTAAATGTGACACATTGAAGTTTCAGAAAGACCGCAAACGTTCTGACTCCTGTCACCCCTTCCATCCTGAGGTATACTGTGTGTGTGTGTGTGTGTGTTTGTGGGCTGTCTAATGACACCTGTTGCCATGCATCAGATCTAACGAGCTGATCAAGGTCTGAAACCTTGTAAAAAAAATCTAAGACTCTGGAAGTCTTAGGGTGCCCAAACTTTTGCACAGTGCAATATAATAATGTATTTATTGTTTCTTTTTGTTCAAATCATGGCATAAGAACTAACTATGCAACAATGTTTGCTGAAAATAATGTGCATTTGTTTCCATTTCCAAGAGAGACTGTATTAACATCTTTTTAATTTAAAAAAATCACCAAAATCTGTTATTTATCAAGGGGTGCCTAAACTTTCGGCATTAGACTGTACAGAAAAAAAACTTTCCACTGCATTTCATTGCTGTCATTAAAGGAGCTGCTGAGATCATTTCAGTAATCGTCTTGTTAACTCCGGTGAGAATGTTGACGAGCACACGGCTGGAGATCATTATGTCAGGCTGATTGGGTTAGAATGGCAGACTTGACATGTTAAAAGGAGGCTGATGCTTGAAATCATTGTTCTTTCATTGTTAACCTGGTGACCTGCAAAGAAACGCGTGCAGCATCATTGTGTTGCATAAAAATGGCTTCACAGGCAAGAATATTGTGGCTACTAAGATTGTACCTAAATCAACAATTTATAGGATCATCAAGAACTTCAAGGAAAGAGGTTCAATTCTTGTTAAGAAGGCTTCAGGGTGTCCAAGAAAGTCCAGCAAGCGCCAGGATCGTCTCCTAAAGAGGATTCAGCTGCGGGATCGGAGTGCCGCCAGTGCAGAGCTGCTCAGGAATGGCAGCAGGCAGGTGTGAGCTCATCTGCACGCACAGTGAGGCCAAGACTTTTGGAAGATGCCCTGGTGTCAAGAAGGGCAGCAAAGAAGCCACTTCTCTCCAAAAAAAAACATCAGGGACAGATTGATCTTCTGCAAAAAGTATGGCGAATAGACTGCTGAGGACTGGGGCAAAGTCATATTCTCGGATGAAGCCTCTTTCTGATTGTTTGGGGCATCTGGAAAAAGGCTTGTCCGGAGAAGAAAAGGTGACGCTACCATCAGTCCTGTGTCATGCCAACAGTAAAGCGTCCTGAGACCATTCATGTGTGGGGATGCTTCTCATCCAAGGGAGTGGGCTCACTCACAATATTGCCCAAAAACACAGCCATGAATAAAGAATGGTACCAAAACACCCTCCAACAGCAACTTCTTCCAACAATCCAACAACAGTTTGGTGAAGAACAATCCTTTGAAACGTATGAAGAAGTACTTGTAATTATATTTCAGTACATTACAGAAACAACTGAAACAAAGATCTAAAAGCAGTTTAGCAGCAAACTTTGTGAAAACTAATACTTGTGTCATTCTCAAAACTTTTGGCCACGACTGTACACCTTGAAAGTAAAGTATCATCCCAGTGCTGCTGCAATGTCTCTTGTAGAGCAGCCAAGCAGTCAGGATGGTCATATCAATAAAGTGAAACATCAGCCAGTTATACCACTTCTTTGGCCTGACCAGTGCAATGAGAAAGTCCAGTAGATCCGCCCCACCCGTATTTGGGCAGTGAGGATTTCCCACCTATCATCCTCGGTGACAGGGTGTGCTCCAATGTTATTACTAGGAAGAATGACTGAAGCATTATACCAAAAATAATACCACTTTACAGCATGCAAGATGGTTTCTCCAAGCATGGCCAGCATTCTTCACATGTTTATGCACATCACATATATTTTTATACGAGTTTTTATTTATTTATTTAAACATGTTAGAAAGTAAAATGTATTTCAATTTCTGCTAACAGTGTTTCCAAGCCGGCTATGGTCCCAAAAAGACTGTTTCACCACCAGACAAAAGGTCAAACCGACACCCACATTAAATCATCATCAGGCTTTTAGTGTGATGTTTACTTAAAGAAATTAAAAGGGGCGGTGTGCGGACCAAAATAGTGGTTTGTTGCCTGAGGGCAACACCATGCCATAGAGGGTTAAATGTTAAATTACTCCTGTGCACATTCATATTCCCAGCATTTCTGACTCCATAACAGATCGGTAAGGAACAGAAATAACAAGGAGAAATGAAAGCGAGCTGTAAAGCAGATGTGTCGTGATTGTTAATGTCACTGAAACGGCGTGTCATGGCATCCTGGTGTTGGGTTTCCCATGTGAACACGACCACTAATGGGATGTGCAGGTATGAGTCAGAGCATGTGTGCGCCCGTGCGAATAAAATAAATGAAAGCAGAAGCGCGAAATATTCTGTGACCGCACATTTCTGTATGTTTACATAGCAAATCTAAACATAGAGCTTTGGTGAGGTTTACCACCAAATCATCATGTGTCGTTTATTAAATTCACACTATTGGGCATTTAATCAGCTCCGTCTACCACATACGTCAGTTTTTTCCCCTCTGTAGCCCATTAGATACAGTACTGGTGTGAATCTTTGTTTTAAGATGCTCAGTGTGACTGATACGTCCATCAAATAAAATCACGGAGAGTGGAAATATGGACAAGAAAATGTTTATTTTTTAAATCTACCCAAACTTACAAGGAGATTTTTACACAAAACTCAAATCCACACGGTGCTACTCAGGTCAGATTAATGAGTGAGGGCCAGGCGATACTTTGTAAGTGACATAATGACATATACATTGACCTGATAAAATAAACTGCTCGGTATGAGGTGATTGTTTGCGAACTGGACCATTAAAGAAAACCACAAACTGCCTCTTCTTGACATGATTTGCTTTATAGAGAATGTTGTGTGTGAAAATCCCAGATATCGATATGCGACCAAATAAGGGAAGAAAGACTACCACTTACATCACCTGGGGGTGTTCCAGAAAGCAGGTCATGTGACTTACCCGGGTAAATTTAAGAGTAAGTTAGTGGATAACCTCAACTTTCGGTTCCAAAAACGGAGGTAACTTTCTGGGTATGTACGTAACCATAGCAACTTACTCTCTGAAGATAGCCTGCATTGGAGTCCTGCTTCTGGTTGGAGATCCCGTCGCATGGATGCCCCGTGTGGTCTGCCTGGATGCGCTTGGTGGCTGGGGATGGTTTCCATGAAGACTGTCCTATCATCGATTGATGCTCTGGGGACCTGCGACTTCAGTTGTTCGATAGCTCAGGACTGGAATCTCCTACAGTCTACCTGAGCCTCCGGGAACAAACTGGACTCCTTTTAATTTAAATTTTAACACATCTCCTGTTACACTGAATTTCCAGTACACATTATTATGCTGATCATTCTCTGCTATCCGTTATCACCCAGATGAGGACGGGTTCCCTGTTGAGTCCGGTTCCTCTCAAGGTTTCTTCGTATTACCATCTCGGGGAGTTTTTCCTTGCCACCGTCGCCCTCGGCTTGCTCATCAGGGACAATCTTATCATTTTGATTCATACACATTGCATAAAAACTTACTTCTTTTTATTGTGTAAAGCTGCTTTGCGACAATGTCAATTGTTAAAAGCGCTATATAAATAAAATTTAATTGAATTGAATTGAATTAAAACATTAAGCACATTCAAAAAGCCAGAGATGGTAATTTATTAAGTCTTTTTTTTAAATGAAAACAAATCATAGTGGTAACCTTTCATTTCACCATGTTACATGTAGGTCATGATGTGTGTGTGTGATGAGGTGCCCCTGGAATGCCATCAACCACTGGTCGCCCTTTATTAAAGGACAGCCAGCTCCTGAGATGGGGTGAGGGGAGGTGGTGGTGGGCCCCTGCCAGTTAGACGGGCTTCGGCCTTCTTTCTATTAGCTACATGACAGAAAGAATATACTAAATCGTGTTTAATAAATAGTTCAGTGATCGTGTAATCAAATATTACCTTTTTCCAAAATGTTTTTGTGTTTCATTTTGACTTGGCTCCAGAAGGATTACACCTTATTAAACAAGAAACCATATATTCCTGATCAATATACTGTACATTGGTGTTTTAACCTAAAGAATTGAATGGCAGGAAAAGTAACTGCCTTCATAGTGATTTAACAGTCAAAAGGATGCGGAAATTTTTTATTATTTTGCATTATAATATAAAAGGGGAGGCGATGTCAAATTTGCAATTTAATACACTCACGCATTTACTCTGTCTGTTATTTTTTGCCAAGCCAACTCTCTCTCTCTTTAGCCGATGCAGCCGTGTTGCTTTTTTCATTATTATTGGCTTGAATTCTTCATATCCTGCATTAAAACCTCCAACTCCGCCTCTGTGAAGTACGCCGCTCTCTTTTTTTTTTTCAAAATTTGACTTGTGAAATTGGCAATCCATTGAGACCGTCTTTATGCATGCAACCGTGCACGCACACTAACTTTGGGTAACCCCTAGGAGGTTGATTAAACTTACTCTTCTCTGGTGTTTTGGAACTGACATACTCATGGTATGCGGTTTTGGGGTAAATCAACCCGGAGGTTATGATCTACCAAATGGTAAGTTGACCAAGCTTTCTGGAATACCCCCCCTGGTGGTGGAGGCCGGGGTTATAGTTCCGCCTTCTGTGGGGTGTGGTTATGTATACAGGGGTGTGGTTAAGCGCTACATTTTTCTCTGTGAAGACGGATTCAGGAGTGATGTGGAACGCCTGGACATCATTAACCAAAATCTAATTCATGTTGTTGTGTCTGAGGGAAAAGCTGGAAAAGTTTAGTTTGGCTGTTTATAGACTCTACCATGTGATAACTGACTTGCGTATCACAAACTAAAATTATGTCGAAAATAACGAGGAGAATCAGAAGTACAGTACGATAAAGTACAGTACAGAGGTTAAACTTCCTAAAAGGGATCAGTCTCCCTGTGTCCTCTGTCGTGGTCCTCACTTTGTGTTCTCTGGTACTCCTGTGTGTAGCATGAACTCATTGCTGTATCTCTAATCTCTCTGTGTGTTTGGTGAGTGAGAAGGCCTGCATGCTCCCTCGTGGCTTTCTTTGCTTCCTGTGACAACCAATCATCTTCTAAACAATCAGCACCTTGTGTCAACATATTATTGTTTTGCAGAAAAATATAGATTTCATATATTTATTTACTTACAATAGAGCCAGTCTTTGGCAGCGAACGTGAAGGTAATTTATTTACATTTACAAAATAAATAGAGGCATGTATAGCATGAAAGAAACTAAAACTGAGACATTCAGTGAGCTGAACTCTGCAGCAGGCTGTACACCGCGTCTGGGCCTTTGGTGTTGACTGGTGTGTCAGTGATGGTACAGTAGACGTGATACACGTCATCCTGAAAGCATCAGAATGAAACGGCAACCGTGTCAAGCATGAGCAGTTGCGCAAGATATTTAAGACTCGCAGTGAGATGACTGACTGGTAAGGCAAGGAAATGGTGTAATGTTTAATCCTCACGGCAAACTAGCATAAAAAAATAAAAAATAAAAAAAAAAACATTACTCACCCCTGTCTGCTGAGAATCTTTATTGTCTCCACTGGTGTCTGAAAGTTCAAAGCGTCACACAGCGGTGTGACATACGGATTATATAACACTGAAGTTATGCATTCATTTATTTTTGTCATCTATCTATCTGTATTTATATTGATATCTCTCTCATTCTTTCTCTATAGCGCTTATCCTGTACAGAGTTGCACGAGGCCTGGAGCTTTTCCCAGGGGACTTGGGCACTAGGTGTGGTACAGCCTGGACAGTGTGCCGGTCCATCACAGGGCACCAGCATGCACACACACTCATGCACTACAGCTAATTTGGACCTTCATGTTTTTGGCAAGAAAGCCGGACCAAACCAGACATAGCGAAGATCATAGCCTGATTGTTTAGATATTTCTTCTGCTTTTCTGTGTATTGTAGACACCAGCGTGATAAACTTGAGCAATGAGTGTAAAACCTCAAACACGGCATGTGAAGTAGCTTAGTTTTTGAAAACGCCTATGTGACCAAACAGCATCATTTTGCCCTTCACACATCCTAGCTTCTCGGAAAAGTCACGGTCACGCCTGTCACTTTTTACTACATGGACCAGAGCCTGACAGAAATACAGTATAATCAGATTATTTCTGACGAAGAGTGTAAAGGAAAAGGTACCTGTGTGTTCTTTAAGTGTTTTTAGCCCACTTTCTTTACACTTCCTTTCCTGCTTCCTTTTTTGGTGCATGTTCTCTCAATTTCTTTTAAAGCACTATTACATTATGATGTATCTCTGTGTGTGTGTGTGTGTGTGTGTGTGTGTGTGTGTGTGTGTGTGTGTGTTGGGTTGTGCTGTATAATTAATTTACCTAAAGACAGAGACGATAAGGGTACTGAGCTGATCACAGAATAAGTCCCAGCAGCATCGGAGGTGAACTAAACATCAGGCAGAATCAAAGCATTAACCTCAGGGGTAATTTAAAGTGATAGTTTTAATGATTAAACATTTGCTGACAGAGATTTTACTCACTGTGTTCATATCGATCATAGACGTCATGGCTGGAGAAAAACACATATATACCTAAGCTCAGTGGATGTGTGCTAACAAAGGTCTCAGTGCTTCTGTTGGTGATTAGAATTTTTCTACTAGCTAAGAAAGGAACTGGTAAACGTACCCTGATCACCACGTGACACGTCCATTTTACATCTGTTGGAAAAAAGGTTCATAGAAACACACAGATATACACAACCATCAGGGGTTGATTCGTCAGTCAGAATCAATCACACACACTACTCAGTGGAACAGAACACATTTCTAACCTCGCAGCCGCTTGCTTCTCTGAGAAAAAAAAAAAAAAAACAAGAAAAGGACAAAACATTAATTTCCATCAAATGTTCAGTGCCTGGCAAAAGTATTGACGCCCCTCGAACTTTACCACATTTTGTCATTTTACAACCACAAAATGTATTTTATCTGGAATTTATGTGACAGACCAACACAAAGTGGAAGGAAAATTATAAGTGATTAAAAAAAATTGTCTTTTACAAATATATATTTTTGAAAAGTGTGGCATGCGTTTGTATTCAGCCCCCATGAGTCAGTACTTTGTACGTAGAATCACCTTTCATGGCAGTTCCTGCTGCAGGTCTTTTGGGGGGTGTGTCTCTACCAGGTTTGCACATCTAGTGAGTGAAACATTTATCCCATTGTTCTTTGCAAAATAGCTTAAGCTCATCAGATTGGATGGAGAGTCTGTGATCAGTCCTGTGAAAGTCCTGCCATTCTCGTGTGGACCATTCTAACAAATATGGTTTGATCTTTACCATTCCCATAGCGCTGGCTGTATGTGTTAGCGTTGTTGTCCTGCTGGAAGGACAGAAGGACAACGACCATAAATCTTTTGGAGATTCTAATAGGTAATAGGTATCAACTCTGACCACATGATGCTGCCTCCACCATGCACAAGATTAGTTTTCTGACACACACAGCGTTTTTGTATTTTGGCAAAAAAGTTACGTTTTGGTCTCACCTGAAGCTATAGCACCTTCTTCTACATGTTTGCTTTGTCCCCCACAAGACCTGTCACAAACAGAAAATGGGACTTCTCATAGCCTTCTTCTTTCCGCTCTTTCATAAAGACCAGATGTTGACAGATTCTCCCACCTGAGCTCTCGATTTACTGTGGGCCTCTTGGCTGCTTCTCTGATTATTGCTCTCTTTGCCTAGTTTAGGTGGACGGCCATGTCTTGGTAAGTTTGCAGTCGTGCCGTACTCTTTTCATTTTCGCATAATGACATAAACAGTGAGATTTTTTAATAACCTAACCCTGCTTTAAACTTCCCCACAACTTTATCCCTGACCTGTCTGCTGTGTTCCTCGGGCTTCATGATGCTGTTCGTTCACTAATGTTCTCTAACGAACCTCTGAGGGCGTCTCAGAACAGCTGTATTTATACTGAGATTAAATTACACACAGGCAAATTTACTAACTAGGTGACTTCTGAAGGTAATTGGTTCTATTGGATTTTAGTTAGGTGTATCAGAGTAAAAGGGGCTACATACACAAATGCACGCCACATTTTTCAGATTTTTATTTGTAGATAATTTATAATTTTCCTTCCATTTCGCGATTATATGCCACTTTGTGTTGGTTTGTCATATAAAATCCCCCAAATACATTTGCAGTATGTGAATGGTTGTAACGTGACAAAATGTGGAAAAATTCAAGGGGTATGAATACTTTTGGAAGGCACTGTTTCTACACGATCAGTTAGACACACACAATACATTTGGCAATAGTCAAAGCAGAAGATGAAGTGATAGACTTACTGATAAACCGGCAGAGGCAGACGATCATCAGTCCAGCCAGTAAAACACACACAGCGGTGACTGACAGCAGTAGGACAAATAAAGATCCTGAACAAAATCACATGTAAAATGATAAAATATAATTACAATTGTACAATCAACCAATTGAAATTGCTCTGTTCTTTCACCTGTGACCTTTTTATGGAGTTTTGTGGGCGTGACTAAATGTAAATCAGTCGTGGCATAAACTCACGAAAATCTATTTGAGTAATTTATCAATGAGATAATATGATTACAAAAAAAAAAAAAATAGTGTTACTGAGACGTTTACTGATGAAATCTGAGTCCAAATTAATTTACGCGCAGCTTAACAAAGGTTTAATGATGTATAATGATTTAGTGTTTTTAATGATTACATGAACAAAATATATACAAACATATTTGAGTTTTATATGGTTTCTGTTATCTGGGAATATCCCAAGGTTGTTAGACATGATAATTATAAACAGAATTAATTACATACTTTGAGGGAAACCAGGTTGCTTGATCATGTTGTGTTTTTCACCTGCACAGAACAACATGAAGGTTTTACCAATATAAGCATTATTATTTTTTTTTAAAAAGGAAGAAAAAAACAGAAATATGCTATGCTATGCTAACTACAACTTACATACATGTATATACAATATTTTTTTAAACTATGAATAGAGGTCGACTTGCTCATTTCACTTTCATCGCTCCAAAGTCTAATCTTTATGTTCCTTAGCAAACGGAAGCCTTTTTTCTGATGAGTCTCACTAACAAGTGGTTTTCTTATGATTAGTCCCAATCCTGTGAGTCCTCATCACATTGTGTGTGTGTGTGTGTGTGTGTGTGTGGAAATTCTCTTTCTTTCACTATCAAACATAGTTCTGATTTCTACTGTCCAGTCTTTACCATGCAACTTCTCCAAAGTGTCTCCAGTCACCTTCATTGATGATTATTTCCCCCTGACCACATTTCTTCCATGAACTTAAACTCATTACAGGTTTTATTAACTACTTAACTTAATTCGGGCTTAATTATGATAGGAATTACATTTGCTTTACTTGATGCAGCCTGATAATTTGACCCTTCTGAAATGATAATATTTATGGCCAGGCAGTATATGTAACTATTACACGAACAGATTTGTGTTACTCATTATTTAGACATTGGAACCGGAAAAAACTACAAACAGAAATAGTGCATGATAAAACTGAATAATTATATTGTAGCTTAAAAATCCAAACAATGGTAGCTGAAGAAACTAACTAACCTGTAGGAGATTTATCTTTAGTTGTTCTTGTTGTTGTTCTTGTTGTTGTTTGCAATAATGTAGACAGCTCTAACAAATCGTATAAACATCAAAATTAAAAGCAAATACAGGTAAAGAACCTAAAAAAATAATAGTTTGTTGCCGACTGTATATGAATATAGTCTCTTGAATTCTCATCTAAATAAATATACATTAAACAGGAATTATAAACTCTTTAACTTAGTACTAACTAACCTCTAGTAGATTTCTCTTCTGTTGTGGTTGGCTTTAATGTTACAGTAGACAAATCTAACAAAAGAAAACGGCATGTAACACATGTACAGAAGAAGCAAAATGACTGTGTTGTATGTCTGTAAACTTTAAATAAATAATATAAAAAATATCTAATTGTACTCTAAACGTATA
Source organism: Clarias magur (assembly GCA_013621035.1). Lineage (NCBI taxonomy): Eukaryota > Metazoa > Chordata > Actinopteri > Siluriformes > Clariidae > Clarias > Clarias magur. The sequence goes on from QNUK01001501.1 coordinate 10,795, forward strand.
GATAATGAACATTAAATGGAAATCATCAAAAGGTTAAAACTAACCTGTAGTGGTTTTCTCTTCAGTTGTGACTGACATTGTTTGTAGAGAAGACGACTCTAACAAGACAAAATCTGATATGAACTGAACGTCACAGTTTAATGTACTGCAGAACCTGAACCTGAGGAGGATGATTCTAATCCCAGTTCCTGAGTGTGATACTGTGATACTGTATATATGAATGTGTGTCTCACTGTTAGGAGCGCTGGCTGAGCTGTGAGGACGATTTCGGCTGACTCTTTCAGCTGCAGAAGAGAATTCTCAGGTTAGGACTGATATAAATAAACGGCCAAAACACCGCAGTGGTGCTTATTTTTTTTCAAGGTACACATATAATACAGAGAATGTGTGTGCTAAAGAAGCTACTTGTGAAATGAATACTACATAGACATGACCAGACCTGCTTCGCTGAAAATTACAAGTTACTTCAGCCGTATTGGAGAGCAGATAGTCGCCCCAAAAAACTGTCTTGCTTCAAACAATAATCATTTAAAATGCTTTTTTAAAATTTTTTTTTTATTGATGTAAGCTTCTAAAACATAGAAACTGTAAAAAGTTTTCCCCCGAAACTTTTTTTTGCGTCCGTAACCATGTCAAATTCATGTGGCAATATCTTAACAATTTTGCATTTTAGAACAATACGCTATTTCAGGTTCTTGTCTTTTCATGTGAAATCTAAATTGGCCAAGTTTCATCTGAATAACAGTTAAGATCACTGGAAGATTCGAATGAAAAAAAAAGTTATGGACACTACAATGAGGTGAGACAATTTTAGCACCAATGTCATGTTGTGTCCGAATATAAATCAATTAATGTACATTATTTTAGTGTTGGTAATAAAACCACGAAATAAAACCAAAATAAACTGAAGTGTTTTAAGGCTGATGGTTAGTCGTTGAAAATAGTTTATTGTTAATTTTTAACCTCTATAGTGAGATCTACTACAAAATAAACTTACTAGTCATTAATTGTCTGGTGTGGTGATCAGAGGAAGCTAGAAATAAATGTATGCATTCAATAATAACTACACATGACTAATTATTAAACAGATGAAGGAATGAACTGGCTTTCACTAAGGGACATTGGTCGGTATTACTATACCAATTTAAATGACCAGAGCAAAATGTAATGTGAATTAAATCTGAGTCAGTTACCAGTAGGAGGTCTGTTTGTTGTGGATGACGGTGTCAGTTCAGGAAAGAAATCTAAAACGACATTTTGTTAAAAATACATAAAATGTACAAATAAAAACATGCACATAAAAGGCCAGTCATGTGATTAAATCTAACTTACGTGTGATGTTGTGTTTCTGACTCATTAGAGAGCGAGCAGTCGGGTCAGAGGTCAGTGAATAATCACAGCTCACTTCATCACTCTTTACTGACTGCAGACGTCTGAACAGATCATTTCTCTGTGCTGTAAAAATACAAACCGGCTTCCCAGATTGTCTCTTGTGAGATGTTTGGGTTAGATAAGGCTGAGGATTTTCTCCAGTGTAGAGATTACAGCTAAAATCAGCTCTTACTGACTCCGACGCTGGTATTTCACACACAAGTCTCAATTCATCAAACTGATCATCATGAGGGACACTTAGTACCGGTTTCTGATCTGCAGAGGAATAAATAAAATAAAGATAATTTTTACATTAAATTAATGAACTACACTAATATGAATGTCACAATTCATTACGGTAGTTTTATGATTCACTCAGACCGTAATACGTACATAAAGTGCATATATTATATAAAGGTCTACAGTAAGTTGTAACACAGATCTTACTCAGCACTGTGACTGGAGCTGGGAGAGAGTGAGGAGAAGGAATACGAATAGTGTTATCCATAACGTAGTAACAAATAATATGAAGAGTTCCAGGAGAGCTGCGTCCTGTCCACCTGATCAGTTCAGAACCAGTGACTGAGAGCTGACATGATGGAGAGAGTTTTAGATTTGTGTTGTTTCTCTCTGGGTAGAAATAACACTGAGACGCTTTCACACCGTGTGGTGAACAGTTAAGCTGCACTGATCCGCTCAATGTGAGAACTTCAGGAGACACGAGCAGCCAGGGCTGAGGAACATCTACAACCAAACCATGTAGTTAAACACACACTGAACGGCAAACTACAAAGCAGTAAAGTTCAATCACTGTGTATTAATGCAAATGTATCTCTAAGAACACAACACTCAACTCACAGCACCACAATATCGACTCACATTGAGAGTTAATGTCCAGAATCAGATGAAAGAAGAGCAGGAGGACGAGCAGAGCCATTTCACAGACACTGGATGAAGTGAACACATCGACACACTCACTCAAAAGTCACAAAATCAGGAAGCAGGTCGATAAAGCCACAGGAAAACCACATAGTCTAAGTGTTTAACTGAACACTGAGCTCTCCTCTCTGCTCAAGTTCACAGACTCACTACTGAAAACTTTACACATTACTATCAGATGTTTCCACCAATCCATCACCAGTCTTAGTCCTAAGAGGTTCTGACACCAAGTACATTTTGGGAATCACCTTATTTTTGGACATCGTGATCAAACCCATGACTAGCACAGATGTCCAATAACCAAATACTACTTGGGTTTAGATCAGTTCGGCTTATTCATTCTTTTAACCAAACAACAGTATTAAAACCACACAAACCTTAGATGACATGGATTTTGTGGGGGAATTTCAGCAGCGCTAAAACTTCTGGTGTTGACACCAAATGAAAAAGTTCTGCAAATGCTCGTTTCAAAATATCACACTAATCTGTACATTTACATTAAAGGTGCTGCTGTCAGGAATACTACTGTAGTAGTAGTAGTAGTAGTAGACATGCAGAGTGATGCACACAGTGAAACATCTGCCTCTCATGATGATTCTACCTTTCTTAGCTGATCAAGAATCCAACTGCACAACAACTCATTTTATAAATTTCTAAGCTCTACAAACTAGATGTGTGAACAGCTGATTCACTGGCAGTCCAAAGACCTACCTCTGTCTAAATAAACTCATTTAGCACTTATATATAGTCTGTGTGTGTATGTTTTTTTTTTCTGAGTTCATGATCTAATGATCCATTATCAGGATGTATTTATTGACTGAGGTGTGAAAGGGAGTCACAGCCAAATGCTGTAAATTCTGAACAAATACTTTATCAACTGGACAAATACGTAAGTAAATAACTTACTTTTTTATCTAGTGTTCACATCACGGTGTGTTGGGTGAGTTAGGTTCTTTGAAGAAATAGATCTGACAGCACTGCTTTATAATAATGTAGCTATTATTTTTAATAATGGCTACAAGGTCATTTAAACGTTAATGCACATTTTACTGTGTGTGTGTGTACACACACACACACACACACACACACGATGTATATAAATAAAATGCTGAAGAGCACACCCTACTGGAACACAATGTGAATCATATTTTGCTGAAGTAAACTAAACATTGAGATAAACTCCAGGAAAGAGGACTTTAGGTTGTACATGACAGAAACTTAATCAAATTTTAAATTTACCCTCTATGGCATGGTGTTGCTCTCAGACAACAGACCACTATTTTGACCTCCACACCGCCCCTTTATTTTTTAATTAAAATTTAATTATTTAAAACATTACACTAAGAGCCTGATGATAAGTCTGTGACCAACGTTCATCGTCTGGACCGACCATCAGAACCTGATCACCATCCGCAACTTAAAACAGCTCAACCCAACTGGTGCGGTGGGCACTATTTTTCGAACATTACAACTTCCATCTATCCTACCGCCCGGGGTCCAAGAACACCAAAGCTGACGCCCTCTCCAGACAACACGAAGAGGACACCCCGGCGCCAACCGCACCCTCCAATTCATCAGACGTGCCTTCTGGTGGCCATCTATGGCGAGTGACGTCAAGGAGTACGTCCAGGCATGCCCAGTGTGCGCCAGGTCCAAGAATACCAACCAACCGACACCGGAGGAACTCCAACCACTCCCCGTTCCCCATCGGCCCTGGACGCACATTGCTGTTGACTTCATCACGGGCCTGCTGGTCTCCGAAGAGAAAAACACCATCTTAACCATCGTCGACCGGTTCTCCAAAGCCGTGCACCTGGTGGCCCTCACCGGACTCCCGTCAGCCAAAAAAACAGCAGAGCTGATTTTAGAACACGTAGTCCGACTGCATGGGTTCCCAAAAGACATCGTCTCGGACAGGGGGCCCCAGTTCACCACCCAGTTCTGGAAGGCCTTCTGCCGTCTGATCAATTCCACCTGTAGTCTATCCTCTGGTTATCATCCCCAGACTAACGGTCAGACGGAGTGGACCAACCAACAACTGGAGCGCTACCTGAGATGCTTTGTTGCCGATTGCCAGTGCTCCTGGGCCCGCTACCTCCTATGGGCTGAGTTATCTCACAATCTCCATGTCTCTTCAGCCACCAATCTCAGTCCATTTGAGGTATGCCACGGTTTCCAACCTTCGATGTTCGATCATCAAGAACCGGAGGTTGAGGTGCCGTCAGCCCAACAGTTGGTTCGCCGGTGTCGACGGCTGTGGAACCAAGCAAACGCCGCCATCCAACAGGCCAACAATCGCTACACCACTCAACATCGCCGTCGACGCCCGCCGCGACGATTGTACAATGTAGGTGACAAATTATGGCTTTCAACCAGAAACCTTCACCTTCACACGGAATCCAAAAAGCTATCACCCAGGAACATTGGTCCATACCGCATCACCCTCCGTATCAATCCTGTCATCTACCGGCTCCAGCTGCCTGCGGCGCTCCGGATCCATCCGGTATTTCACACCTCCCAGCTCAAACCCTTCATCACTTCACCAATAGGACCTGGAAGTAATACGGTCGCATTTCAGGAAGGATTTCAAACACATGGCGCTTCACATTGCTCAGTCATTGAGTTCGCCCATGCCTTGTCTGACGCTTCGCCGACTATTCTGTGAGTACTCACCTATTTGGGTTGCTTCTTTGATTGAGTGTGTGTTGCTAGAACTCGGATTTATTTGTGTAGATCCTAGCTCTTCGTATAAGAGAGTTCTTAGATAAATTGCGTGGTTATCCTGCCTACTCGCGTTGCTTCCGCGTTTGGGTTTACCATCCACGCTACACGGGCTAACTGCTAAGGCTTCTGTGCTTACCCTATGATAGCTCGTGACAGATACACATGAACTTGCCTCCAATCTGCACCATAGTGCAGGGGATGGATTGAGCCAAAATGTTAATTCATGAACATTTGCTGACCAGTAGTAAAACATAAAATTGGGAAGAGCTAGCCCACCACTAAGCCGACATCTCTGAAGTACTAATATACGAATTCTGGGCACTTTACCACCCCAAAGAAAGTGGGTAACAATCTGGTCGATAGATTTAAAGAAGCGCTTAGGAAGAAATAAAGGAATGCACTGAAAAACAAAAAGAAATTTAGGTAAGATATTCATTTTAACTGCATTAATTCGATCCGTCAATGATAAATATAGACTTTTCCATCTCTGAAAGTCAGACTTAGTTTGCTCTAACAAAGGAGAAAAATTAGCGGATAGCAGAGAGGGCAGGGATCTGGTAATATTAATGCTAAGGTACCTAAATCCTGTTTTACTAATTTTAACTGGAATGTCTGTCTGAGTCCCAAAGCCAATGTATTAATGGGGAAGCATTCACTCTTCTGAAGATTCACCTTATACCCAGCAAATGATCCAAATTTTTTCTATAATGGATAAAATATTTGGCAGACTCAATATTGGATTAGAGATATATAATAGCAAATCATCAGCATAAAGTAACAATTTTATTTCAATACCCGCACGGACCACTCCCCGAAACAGAGATGACGACCTCAAAGCAACCGACAATGGTTCAATGGCCAATGCAAACAACAGCAGGGAGAGTGGACACCCCTGCCTTGTTCCCCATCTCAGATTAAAATAGCTGGATCTTACGTTATTGGTGTGTATGCTAGCCTGGGGAGAAGCATATAAAAAACGGATCCAAGAGATAAATTCATTCCTAAACCCAAATTTTTGAAGCACAGCAAAAAGATATTCCCACTCCACTCAATCAAATGCTTTCTCAGCATCAAATGTAATCACAACCTCAGGTGTTACAGCAGAATGTTTGGAGTGAATTACATTTAGAAGAGTGCGAACATTAAAATATAACTGTCTCCCCCTAATGAAACCTGTTTGTTCCTCTGATATGATCTTTGGAAGTATGGTTTCCAGTCGAAAAGCCAACACTTTGGCCAAGATCTTTGCATCTACATTCTGTAACGACAGAGGTCTGTAGGAGCTACACGACTTGGGATCCTTATCCTTCTTTAAGAGCAGAATTATGGATGCTTGTGTTAGTGTCTCTGGTAAAAGTAATGGGACCAATTTACTTTGAAATTTCTTGAAAAACTCACCTGGAAAACCATCAGGCCCAGGTGCTTTATTACACTGCATCATTTTAATTGCTTGTTTAATTTCTTCCACATCCAAAGGAGCATCAAGATCTGCAGCAGCAGCCGTATCTATTGGGATGACATTTAAATCCTTTAAAAATGAAATCAAATCATGGGAGTCTGATGGAGATTCAAATGAATATAAGGTAGAATAATATGATTTAACTACAGCATTGATACCTTCCGGATCAGATATCAAATTACCTGATGAGTCCTGGATCTGTGGAATTAAGCGACTACCTGCCTGTCGTCTTAACTGATGTGCCATGAGCCGACTACCTTTATCACCGTATTCATAATAAGAACTACGAGTATGCAACAGGAGCCGCTCAGCATCAGTTGTTAAAATGATATCAAGTTCAGTCTGCAGATCCAGACGCTGTTTAAACTGGACTTGAGAAGGGAAGCTAGCCAGCTGTTGGTCAAGATGGAGAATAGCAGAAGTAAGCTCCCGCACTCTTGTAGTGCGACATGTATTTAAATTTGCAGAGTAAGAAATAATCTGCCCTCGGAGGTACGCCTTAAGTGTCTCCCACAGTAAGGAATAAGAAACCATCCTGGTTTGTAGCCATAAACTCATCAATTGATGTTGCAATAAAATCTATAAATTTTTCATCAGACAAAAGCAGAGAATTAAACCTCCACGATGAAGAATATGGAGGTTGTACAGACAACTGCATATCAACGCTGAGAGGAGCATGATCAGAAATAACAATAGCGTGGTATGAAACTGATGTTACTTTAGAAAGTAATAAGCTATCTATAAAAAAATCATCAATGCGGGAATATGACTGATGCACTTGGGAGAAAAAGGAAAATGCCTTAGCTTGAGGATTATAGAATCTCCAAGGGTCAACACATCCATTGCTAGACATAAACTCTGCAACTGACCTTGACATCGATGACACAGCCCTTACCTGAGAGCTAGAGCGGTCCATAACCGGATCCATTACACAGTTCAGATCCCCAGTGAATATCAATGAGTGGCTATTCAGTGAGGGTAGAATCCCAAATAATCTATTCATGAAGCCAGGATCATCAAAGTTCGGTGCATAGACATTAACAAGAAGTACAGGTTTCCGTAACAGCAAGCCAACAACGATCAAGTATCTTCCATTTTTGTCAGCTATTACATTATCACAAATAAACTGAACCCTCTTGTTAATTAGTATTGCAACCCCTCTAGCTCTGGAATTGAAATTTGAGTGAAAAACTTCGCTGACCCGGGGGCAATTCAGTTTAATCTCATCCTGACTTCTTAAGTGTGTCTCCTGCAAAAACACTATATCAGCACTTAGCCTCTTCAAATGAGAAAAGATCTTTGACCTTTTAATTGGATTTCCCATGCCTTTAACATTCCATGTTAAAAATCTAATTGTCGAATAGGCTGGATTGGACAAAGAGCCAGAAAAATTTGCCATCTACTCCACTAATCCACTGAAAAATAAAATCAAAGACCTATTCATACCTTCTGTGAAACAAAACAAAAACCAAAGACACAAAAAACAGACAAACAAAAAACAAGCAAAAAACCAAACACCCACCCGCTGCAAACAATCCCACCCATAAGCACAACCAATATTCACATAGTTGATGTGAAACTATGTGCAGATTCCAGTTGGAGCCAACCCATACTCCTCACTCTCACGATTAGAAACCAAAGAAAAAAGATGGAACCCTACAGATTGTCCCACTAATTACTAATAACAGAAATGCACAATATCTCAATCATTGCAACATTAAGCCCATTTTACTCCAACTTAGCCACCAACACCATACATACACATATACTTCAATCAAGAAACTCTGACAAAGACTACGACCAGACTCTTCATAATATCTTCTGTAAAACACTGGAAAACCCTTTAAACAAAGTCTGGACCATAATAACTTAATAATAACTTATAACGTAATAATAATAATAATACTACTACTACTACTACTAATAATAATAATCCTACAGCACAGTAGTATTGAGAAACTACTTCACCCCACTCGCATGCTCAGATACTCATGAGACATTTGGTTCTGTTCGTTGAGATAATAAAGTACTGACATATTCTTTAGCCAAGTCTGGTGAGTTAAACTGTATCTCCACTCCATCGTAAGTAACACGCAGCTTGGCTGGATGAAGAAATCCAAATTTCACCCCCGGAATCTTCCGCAGCTGCTGACGGACATCATTGAAGGCAGATCGAGCACGAACAGTTTTACAGTGAGATCCGGAAAGATGCTAATTTTCATATCATCAAATTTAAACTGCCTCACTTCCCGCGCACGCTGCAGTGCCACAGTACAGTCTGAGTGGTAATGCGATGTGATCTGTCAACCATAACGTCCCTGTCAGTATTAAGGACTTTTTTGAGCAATTCCGAGACAGCTAGGGTGGTACATGGTTTGTCTTCTGGAATTCCTATGATCCTTATATTATTGCGTCGAGATCTGGCTTCCAGGTCTTCACACTTATCTTCCAATTTAGCCACAGTGGCCATGAGAGAGTCCACCTTGTCCTCCAGCACGGTGATGTCATCAGGACAGGTAGAGAGTGACTGCTCCATATCGTTCACTGTACTTTTCAGCGCAAACATGTCCGTTTGCACCGAAACAAGACTATTCGAAAACTCCGCTTTCACCGCTTGAAGTTCACTCTTAATAGTCGATAAATCATCACCGAGCATGGACCGTAACTCAGAACGAAAGATTTCTGCCAGTTCGTTACGTAGCGAGGACAAAATTTCAACTTTTAGTCGCTGAGTGTCGTCTGAAGTCATCTCGAGTCCAGTCCGCTCCTCGGCGCTAGCTGCGTCACTGTCTGCCATGGATGGACAACGGTAGCAGGCCGCTGTTGGGTTGTCTGTTCGTTACCGAGTTTATTGGCTCTAGTTTTCATTTTAATTTATCCAAAGTAAAGAAAAGTAAACCGGGCCAACTAAACTTTATTACAGATACTCGGTAATACAAAAAACTGTGCTTTAGTATCGACCCTCCATAAACACGCTCTACACCATCTAACGCCTAACCGGAAGTCGGGTTTGACCTTTTGTCTGAGGGTCAAACAGTCCTTATTGGGACCATAAAACAAATGACTTGCACATCTGTGACTGTAGATCAATTAAAATTGTAGTTTTTTTATTCTTTGCCTCAGGGCAACATTATGCAGTTAGACCACTTTGGTTTGACCAATAACATGCATGAATGGAATATGCAGGGATGCTGTTCATACATTGTATATGTACTGTACATTATGTGCACTTCCTAGTAATTACATTGGAGCACACATTTTCACCGAGCCTGGTAGGTGGGAAATCCTCAGTGTCCCCTGTCCTATTGTGGTAAGAAAGTAGAATAAATATATGAGTGGGAAATATATGAGAGCTTTCTCATTGCACTGGTCAGGCCAAACCACAAGTGGTACCACTGACTGATGTTTCACTTTATCGATATGACCATCCTGACCATCCAGCAGCAGTGGGATGAAAAAAGAAAGGAACAGCTGAGGCTTTATACTTTCAAGTTGCATATTTCAGAAAGCTTGTGCAAAAGTGTCAAGAATTTGGCACGAGAGGTTGTCTCAGTTCCACAACTGCTGGGTATAAATAAAAGGGGAGAAAGGACCTGCCACACCCATTTCGGTTCTTGAAAGGGAAATGCGAGGGAGATGCAAGTAACACCTAAAGCCAAGTGTCAAAAAATGTGACGTCCAACCGTTTCACATCCATCAGCAACTGTTTCCTGAGGTTTCATACAGAATAATACAGACTGTGCGATGGAGGAACACACATTCAGAAACACAAAACCCTCAGATAATCTCTAAGCCACTGATCGATGAACCATTTGTAGTTGATTTTTAAATTGTTGTTTAGATAAAAAATCTAAAGTATTTATTGCTTTATTTGTTCCTCAATACACTTATTATATAGTATAGAAAACATTAGTATTTTATTTCTTATTAGACCCCAAAGCTCCCAAAACTATTGTGAAATCATTTTTTCCCCTAAAATAAAAATTCTTTTTTTTTTTTTTTTTTATCTTTAATCTATTTTAAATTATGTTAACACTCTATAGAGGCTTAACATAACTTTAAAGTAACATAAAGTTTAAAATATCAAATATACACATTAGAGATTTGGATTGATTATGAATATCAACATATAATTATTAAACCAGGAAACTGAATAAAATCATTAAATGTGTGCCTCAAATATGTGTCTGATATTTCAATTAAATTTATTTTTATTTCTATAGCACTTTTATCCGTGGACAATATCATAAAGCAGAAAATTTACAGAAATCAGGATGCTAAATTTTAATTCTAATTTAAAGTATTATCTCAAATGAGCAAAATGAGGAAAACACCTAAGACAACTTATACTTCTTTATATGGGTTATTTCAGATAGGGTAATTTCTAAATAGTTTATATCTACTCATAAGTAAAATATAGACGAACCTTCTTATAGAAAATTAGGTGACTGCCAGGTAGAGAGTTGCTTTGGTCATTTCTATGTATTTCTCTAGCTGACCTTTTAATATTCTTTCTCTTTACTCTTCCCTTTTTATATTGAAGGAACAGTGCATATTAGTTACTGCACATTTCTGAGAATATGCCAAAGCTAGGCAGAAGGCTAATTTTCCTCTGTACTCCCAGGACATGTCACTAGTCATTTCAGCAGACACTGCAAAACAGATGAAAAGACTAAAATCTAGAAATGTGTGTGTGTATATATAATATTCTTTATTTGTGAATATAAACATGGTGCTGTGATCAATGTAATAATTTAGTTCTGTAAAAGCCGAGCTGCTGAATAGAAATGTAGGATCAACTAAAGAATATTACAAACAGACACCGTCATGATCATCATCATCTTTAGAGCAAGTACAATCTAAATGTAGATGAAGTTCTAAATGTAGATGAAGTTCGTGCAGAAGAGAAGCCACACGTCTTGTTCAGCGTCGTTTAGAGGAAGCTAAAAGCAGCTGTGTTTCCTCTGAGAGCTGCTGAGAGGAGAGTGTGTACATCACCTCTGTGTAAACCTCATCTCCATCTGCAGGGGAACAGTTCACACACACACACACACACACACACACACACACACACACACACACACACACAAAAGTGCATCGTCATTAAGTTTCGCTTATAAATTTAACTTTTCGTAGCCTCTAATAATTAATAAAGCACCTCATACTAATATTTAATTTACCATACTATTTTAATATAAATTATGCTTATTTGAAAATTCCTAGGGGGAAAAACATTGAACAAGCTAAGCTGCTAGCTAACATTGTGTAACCAATGAAGGCAGGATATATACATTTCTGTGGAAAAAAGCTACAAAAATAATATAAATCATTGTTTGTGAACAGCCATAGTTAACTATTGTAGTATTTATGCTAATAACAAAGTGAGAGAAATAACTCACTGAGGAGGGCAAAGAGACAGAATCCAGTCAGTAAACCTCCAGCCACAAGCACACACAGTATCACAACTCCCCAAACTGATGAAAACTGAAGATTCTCAAAAGAACCTGTTTTAGAAAGATCTTTTTACTAACAGTTCGAGTGTTCTTTAGGTGTTTATGGATGTCCATTGAAAACTAAATACTCATAGTAAAGTTAAAACGGATCATCAGTGTCATCAAGTGTCAACATTTATATGGTGGCATACATGTTTTATATGAATACATATTTGTTTGCATGGGGAGAAAATCCATTAAAATATTAACAAATAAGTTCTAAAGTATTAAAATATACAACTTCACCTGCATAAAAGGTGCATAAATGAGGCCTGAAGTGTGAGAATTATTCTAGATGATTCATCAGGATTCGAATCATTGCAGGAATATTTTTCTATGTATTTACAGTTGAGACTTAAAATTTATTAGATAAATTATTAAACATATTCTTATTCATATTGTAATTTCCCACATACAGTTAAACCTTGGATTGTGAGCATAATTCACTCCAGCAGCATGTTTGTAACTCATATCACTTGTATATCAAAGCACATTTCTCTTGTCTGATGTCTGCCAACTCGGAAGTGCCATGAGCACAAACAGTTTGATGGAAAAGACAAGAATCGAGGTTGAAAAGACAGGCGGGTCGAAAGCCAGATGAATCCAAAAGACTTTTCAGAATTCAGAGATGAGGGCAAGAAGTTCGTAAAGCAAGACTGGGTCGGTAACAAATTCAGCAGTGAGAGAGATAAGTTTCGAAAGCGCCATCCAAGATCAAATGTCGGTAAACATGCAAGGTCATACACACACAGTTAAATCCTAACATGAGCGATGATCTAGAGGGCAAGACACAAAATGACATCCAGGAAACAGGCAGGGCAAAATACAGGTACAAAACTGGAGGCACGCAAGCAAGACGCTTCGGCAGGGAGTGAGATCAGCGGCTTTTTTTTTTTAAAGCTACAGGTGGATACCTTGATTAATGACTGGTGCTCTCAGGTAATTGGCTGATAAGGTAATTGGTACAGTAATTGGGAGACGTGAAACGACTGGCCCCTGGCCACAGCCAGTTCCTCTTGCAATGGCGAATGAAGGCCTGGGCCGAGGAAACTGCCACCTCCTCCTCTTGGAATGCAAATTGAAGGGCTGATAGCCCAGACTGCACTGGAACAGCGAGAGAAACGCGGAAGCTGTAGGTAGCAAGTTGTGTGCGTATTCGATCCATGACAACATTTGACTCCAGTGGTGTGGATCTTGGGAGGTCATACTACGAATGGCCATTTCGAGATCTTGGTTGGCTCACCCTTATTAATCAGGATTTTTTTTCCTGACTTCATTTCCAACACGAAGTTAAACTCATTCCAGGTTTTATTATAATGTTACAGTTTTTAACTCAGTTATAGGAATTTTGAATATTTTCTTTGCTTAATGCAGGCAGATAATTTGACCCTTCTGAAATTGTACAGTAACTTTTTTTGGCCAGGCAGTCTATAAAACTATTACATAAACAGATTTGTGTTACTCGTTATTTACAGTATTAATTGGAACTGGAAAACCTACCAACAGAAGTGCAGCACATGATGTACTGTATGATACAAATGAATGATTATATTGTAACTTAAAAATACAAATAAATTAACCAACCTGTAGAAGATTTATCTTTAATTGTTGTTATAATTGTTGTTGTTGGTGTTGTTTGCAATAATGTCGACAGCTCTAACAAAAGGTACAAATATCAAAATGAAATGCAAATACATGTAAAGAACATAAAAATGATAGTTTATTGCACAACTGTAGGAATTATATGTAAGAATATGAGAATACAATCTAAAACTGATGAATGTACATTTAAAGGGAATTATAAAAGCTTTAATTTAGAACTAACTAACCTCTAGTAGATTTCCCCTCAGTTGTGGTTGGCTTTAATGTTACAGCACTACAACGAAACTCTAACAAATGAAAAAAAGCATATGTACAACACATGTACACAAGAAGCAAAATGACTGTTGTATGTCTGAAAAAATTGATGAGTAAAATAAAAATCTAATTGCATACATAATTAAAAGGCAATTAAAATTTAAGGGCAATTATCAAAAGATTAAACCTAACCTGTAGTAGTTTTCTCTTCAGCTGTAAATAACATTGTTTGTTGAGAAAACCAATGTAATAAAGCAAAGGGCAAAATCTGACAGAAACCAAACTTCACAATTGACTGTATTACAGAAACTAAAGCTGAGGAGGATGATTCTAATCCCAGTTCCTGAGTGTGATACTGTGATACTGTATATATAAATGAATGTCTCACTGTTAGGAGCGCTGGCTGAGCTGTGAGGATGATTTCGGGTGACTCTTTCAGCTACAGGAGAGAATTCTCAGGTTAGAACTGATATGAATAAATGGCCAAAACACAGTAGTGGTGCTAATTTTTAAATACATATAATACAGAAAATGTGTGTGCCAAAATAAGCTACTTCTGCAGTTTATTCAACATGGAAATGACCAATCTTGCATCCCTAAAATTTCACGTTGCTCTCTTCAGGCGAGAGATCATTTAGTTGTTTAAAATACAAATGATTTATAATTCTTAACGAGTATTTATACAAAAATTGATGTAAGCTTCTAGAAGCATATAACCTGTAAAAAGAAGTTGCCTAAAGTAAAGCAATCATTGAAAAATTAAGGATTCCCCCCAAAAAAAAACATCTGTAGTGTCAGTAACCATGTCAAATTCATGTTGCAATATCTTAACAATTTAATTCAAGAATAATACACTTTTTCAGGGTTATGGCTTTTCATGTGAAATCTAAATTGGCCAAGTTTCATCTTAATCACAATTAAGATCATTAACAGATTTAAATAAAAAATTTTTATGAACACTACGCCTAGGTAAGACACTTTTTAGCACAGATATCATGTTTTGTCCGAATATAAATCCATTAATCTACAGGGTGGGCCATTTACAGTTTGCTAACTGTAGCATGGGAGATGGGTGGTCTCGTAGGGTGTCTTGCATTGAAATCTGCTGCAATGACCCGGTTACTGCGTTCACCAGATATCAACACAATTTCGATCCGCTCATCACGTGTTAACCTCTTCGACATGTCAATGGCTGTGAACAAAGAGAAACTTGTAAATAACTCATGAAAGAATAAAATTACGTTAAAACCAAGCACACCATTGTTTTTCTTGTGAAATTCCCAATAAGTTTGATGTGTCACATGACCCTCTTCCTATTGAAAAAACAAAAGTTGGATCCAAGATGGCCGACTTCCAAATGGCCACCATGGTCACCACCCATCTTGAAAAGTTTGCCCCCTCACATATACTAATGTGCCACAAACAGGACGTTAATATCGCCAACCATTCCCATTTTATTAAGGTGGATCCATAGAAATGGCCCAGCCTGTAGATTATCTTGGTGCTGGTAATAAAACCACATATTTAACTCCAGCAAAATAAACTAAAAACAGCTGCCATTAACATATAACATCTTTTAAGCAAGAAATGTTTTGAAGCTGATGGTAAGTGGTTGAAAAGTGTTTATCATTGAAATTTGTAATGCCTATAGTGAGAGGTGATCAGAGTTCTGAAGAAATCTGAAGGAGCTAGAATTTAATATATGCATTTAATAATAACTGTAAATTATTACTACTGACTAAATAGATGAAGGCATAAACTGGGACACTACGGGACTTTTGTGTCATTAACAGACTTGATTCTGATTGAGAATATACCCAACTGAACACTACAGAAATGGAAATATTTTTGCCATTATTATACCAAGCCAAAATACCCACATTAAAATAAAGGTTTAAATGTAATGTGCAGGAAATCTGAGTCAATGTCAGGGATAACCCCTAGAGGGCGCCAAAGCGCCCTAAGACATTTTTGTGTAGTTCTTTTAAGTTTCATTTTATTTACTTCATTTCCCAGTTCTCAACTCGGTCAGGTCACGTGGGCGCGCACCTGATCCGAGTTGATCATTAAGTTCATTATAAAAGGTGTGTTTGAGTTCTAGTTTGTGTCTTGCATTTGTTACAATGAGTTTAAAGTGTATGTCTCGTGGTTATTCGTGTTTTTGGTTTCGTTTTATTTAAAGTATATCTGTTTTGTGTTTTCCCTGGTTTTTTATGTTGATAATAAATAAAACATAGTTTTCCATGAACCACCGGGATCCTCTTGCAATTATGCCTCACACCCAGAAGCGTGACAGAATGCAAGACCTAACAAGAGGCATAGCAGAGGAGCCCTTCCCCCGGGAGATTCTTTTGGGGGGGGCAACGATGTTTGGAGTTTGGGGAACCGACGCGGAGAGCAGGAGGAGAACCAAACGGCGTAGCGGCAGAAGAGCGCAGTGTGAGTGGGACGTGCAGCTGGGAACAGCGTCCCAGAGTGTTTGGAGCAGCTTTCGGCGGTGCGCTCTGAGTAACGAAGAGCGCATTCGTGATCTGCGGGAGCAGGTGTCCGAGCTCCAAGGGCTACTAGCACAGCTGCACCGTGCCACTGAGCACAGCGAGCTGCCGCCGCTGCACCGCGGTGAAGAGGAGGGCGAGCTTCCGTCACTGCACTGTGCCCTCGTGGACGGCGAGCTTCCGTCGCTGCACTGTGCCTTCGTGGACGGCGAGCTTCCGTCGCTGCACAGTGCCGTTGTGGACGGCGAGCTTCCGTCGCTGCACAGTGCCTTCGTGGACGGCGAGCTTCCGTCGCTGCACAGTGCCTTCGTGGACGGTGAGCTTCCGACGCAGCACAGTGCCTTCGAGGACAGCGAGCTTCCTCTTCCTCCGCCTCCGCCTTCATACGCCGCCGAGGACAGCGAGCTTCCTCTTCCTCCGCCGCCGCCTTCATGCGCCGCCGAGGTCAGCGAGCTCCATCCTCTTCCTCCGCCGTCGCCTTCATGCGCCGCTGAGGACAGCGAGCTTCCTCTTCCTCCGCCACCGCCGTCATGCGCCGCTGAGGATCACAAGCTCCATCCTCTTCCTCCGCCGCCGCCTTCATGCGCCGCTGAGGATCACGAGCTCCATCCTCTTCCTCTGCCGTCGCCTTCATGCGCCGCCGAGGA
>QNUK01001501.1:27889-50195 GCA_013621035.1 Clarias magur
AGTGTAGAGATTACAGCTAAAATCAGCTCTTACTGACTCTGACGCTGGTATTTCACACACAAGTCCGAATTCATCAAACTGATCATCATGAGCGACACTTAGTACCGGTTTCTGATCTGCAGAGAACAAAATCAAATGACATACATACACACGTAAATAACATAACCATAACAGACATTTATGCATTAAACTTGTACATTAGACAGTGATGGACATAAAGTATAAAGTAGATCTTACACCGCACTGTGACTGGAGCTGGGAGAGAGCGAGGAGAAGGAATACGAACAGAGTTATTCACAGTGTAGTAACAAATAATATGAAGAGTTCCAGGAGAGCTGCGTCCTGTCCACCTGATCAGTTCAGAACCAGTGACTGAGAGCTGACATGATGGAGAGAGTTTTAGATTTGTGTCGTTTCTCTCTGGGTAGAAATAACACTGAGACGCTTTAACACCGTGTGGTGAACAGTAAAGCTGCACTGATCCGCTCAATGTGAGAACTTCAGGAGACACGAGCAGCCGGGGCTGAGGAACATCTACAACCAAACCATGTAGTTAAACACACACTGAACGGCAAACTACAAAGCAGTAAAGTTCAATCACTGTGTAATAATGCAAATGTATCTCTAAGAACACAACACTCGACTCACAGCACCACAATATCGACTCACATTGAGAGTTAATGTCCAGAATCAGATGAAAGAAGAGCAGGAGGATGAGCAGAGCCATTTCACAGACACTGGATGAGGTGAACACATCGACACACTCGTCTTCAAAAGTCACAAAATCAGGAAGCAGGTCGATAAAGCCACAGGAAAACCACGTAGTCTAAGTGTTTAACTGAACACTGAGCTCTCCTCTCTGCTCAAGTTCACAGACTCACTACTGAAAACTTTACACATTCTTAGTCACCAGTCTTAGTCCAACAACCAAACACCATTATTAATACCACACAAACCTTAGATTACATGGATTTTGTGGGGGAATTTCAGCAGTGCTAAAACTTCTGGTGTTGACACAAAGGCGCCAACCACACATTAAGAAAACGAAAAAGTTCCGCAAATTCTCGTTTCAAAATATCACACTGATTTGTACATTTACATTAAAGGTGCTGCTTTCTGCACAACAACTCATTTTCTAAATTTGTAAGCTCACCCGCACCCGTCGTTGCTATACACTGTATGAAGTGTTTCGAGGTAAGTAGGTGCTGCTCTGTTTTCAGCTTTATCACACTCACACTGCTCCACACTCCCTCCTGGTCGCCCCTTACTCAGGGTAGAGGGAAGACTTGCATTAACACTCTTCTGTGTTCTCTTCTACAGTACGTGTTGGAAGGAACTTAATGTATGAAATAGATGTGTGAACAGCTGAGTCACACAAAGTCTAAAGACCTACCTCTGTCTAAATAAATTCATTTAGCATTTAAATTTAATATATAGTCTGTGTGTGTGTTTTTGTATTTATTTTAATTTTTTTACTATATTAGATCCCCAACAGTTTTTTAGACTTACGGTATTCTGAGTTTGTGATCTAATACACACACACACACACACAATGTATATAAATAAAATGCTGAATAGCACACCCTACTGGAACAACAGGAGAATCATATTTTGCTGAATTAAACTAAACGTTGAGATAAACTCCAGGAAAGAGGACTTTAGGTTGTACATGACAGAAATTAATTTAAAGTTGAAATTAACCCTCTATGGCATGGTGTTACACTCAGGCAACAGACCACTATTTTGGCCCCCACACTGCCCCTTTTAATTTTTTATTAAAACTTAATTAGGTAAACATCACACTAAAAGCCTGATGATAAGTCTGTGACCAATGAAATTTAAAGTGGTTGTGGGTTTGACCTTTTGTCTGGGGTCAAACAGTCCTTTTTGGGACCATAACCAGCTTGGACACACTGTTTGCGGAAAGGGAAATAAATTTTAGCATGTTTAAATAAAACAAATAATTTGCACATCTGTGATGTGCATAAGCATGTCAAGAGGCATGTTCGATTGATTAAAGTTTTTTATTTGTTGCCTCAGGGCAACATTATGCAGTTAGACCACTTTTGTTTGACCAATAACATGCATGGATGGAAATGTGCAGGGATGCTGTTCATATATTGTATATGTACTGTACATTATGTGCATATTGTGCATTTGCTCAGGTAGTTCCATCACAGGCGTGTCATAGGTTTGGTATAATTTTTCAGTAATTCTTTCTAGTAATTACATTGGAGCAAGGCTAGTAGGTGGGAAATCCTCAGTGTCCCCTGTCCTATTGTGGTAAGAATGTACCACATGGGTGGGGCGGATCTACTGGACTTTCTCATTGCACTGGTCAGGCCAAACCACAAGTGGTACCACTGGCTGATGTTTCACTTTAGCGATATGGGGACATTGTGCTGTTTCTTGTGAGGCAACGTTGTCCACATCTGCTACATAAAATCTTTCCCAGATTTGACTGACTACTTCAGGGTGGTATACCCAGTCCACTGCCGAATTGTTTCAGTGCTGGAGTTTCTGCAAGAAAAGATGTCCTTGGGCTTATGCCCTAGTACTCTCAAAAGGTACGTAGCCACAATTTCGGCAAATGTTCTAACCGATAGGGTTTCTGTGGGAAAGCACGCTTTTAGTTGCCCGTTTTTTAACTATTTTTCTCGAAGGTCTGATTGACACCCCTTTCGAACCATTAGAGTCAGCGCCTGTCAGGCTTCTGACTCCTAAGATGTTTTTTTCTTATGGCCATTACTTCTTTGAAGAGAATTAGAGATCTGCAGGCTTTGTTGGCCTCCCCATCCTGCCTAGACTTTGCCCCTGGGCTAGTCAAAGCTATGCTGCATTTTCACCCGAACTATCTTGTGGAAGTTCCGTTCTCGACCATGCACCCAGTCATTCGCAAAGCATTCTGTCCTCCTCCTTTTACAGCTCCGGAGCAGGAAAAACTTCACTTACTGTGTCCAGTATGTGCTCTTCAGATTTACATCCACTGCACTAGCCAGTGGTGTAAGTCAGAGCAGCTATTCATTTGCCATTGGGGCTGCAACGGATGGGCGGCCGCCACTAGACAGACGCTGTCACATTGGGTGAGAGATGCTATTGCTCTAGTCTATGAGGCGTGTGGTCACACCGCCTCTGGGAATCAGGGAGGGTCGTCCGTGAGCCGCTACACCGCGGAGTTTCGTACCCTTGCTGTGCAGACCGACTGGGGAGACTCCGCTCTCCGGACGACCTACTACGAGGGACTGGCTTCGCGTATAAAGGACGAGCTCGCCGGACGAGAGCTCCCAGCAATCTTGGAGTGCTTAATCCAACTCGCCCTCCGGATCGACCAACCTCTGGGTCGGCGTACCCTGCCGCCCATCATGATGCCATTACATCAGTCTGCTCCTCGATCCACCACTTTCTTCCCCCAAGCTCCAGTCTCCGAAGCCCGATCCTCATTCACTGCTCCACCTACCGGACCCGTCGGTTAACACAGGAGCCAGGGAACCCATGCAGTTAGGGTGCACCTCCTTAACCGATGCAGAATGGGAACTCCGATTCAGAGAGGGGCTCTGCGCGTATTGTGGATCTGCTACACATCACCGAGCCATCTGTCCTCTGCGACCGGGAAATGCGCAGACCCGGTGAGAAATGAGAGTGGCTCACCGGGTTCCATCTCCCTCTCCACCACCTTGAACAATGATTCCCGTCTCATGGTAAAAGTATACCTCCAGTTTGACCACAAACGAGTTGGAAGTACCGCGTTCATCGATTCCGGTGCCACGGGCAACTTCATTGACTCTTCTTATGTCAAAAGACTGGGGGTAAAGACAGAGGAGTTATCCCAGCCTGTAACCATTACATCAGTTGATGGTCGGCCCCTCATCTCCAGTCCCATCACCCTCCGAACCCAGCCTATCACCCTCATCATTAACCAGCATCAGGAACAGATCCAGCATTATATCACCTCCATTCCGTCACCACCTATCATCCTGGGACACCCATGGCTACTGCATCACGATTACTGGACATACTTAGCACATACCAGACCCAAAATCAGATCCTACAATGGGGACTGACCTGCAACAAACTATGCCTACGGGGTGAGGCTGGGACGTGCTCTAGGCAGACCGAGGTCCCCGATGTTGACACAGATAACATCCCACGAGACTACCGGGACCTGACTGAAGTCTTCTGCAAGAAACGTACCACCCATCTACCTCTACATCGCCCCTACGACCTGGCGATCGACCTTCAGCCAGGCTCCATCCCACCTCGCGGCCACCTCTATTCCCTATCCAAGAATGAGATGCAGGCAATGGAGGAGTATGTCTCCAGCGAACTTCGCCATGGTACCATCCGGCCCTCCTCCTCACCTGCCAAAGCGAGGTTCTTTTTTGTGAAGAGACGCGATGGTAGTCTTTGTCCCTGTGTCGATTACTGGGGACTCAACAACATCACCATCAAGAACCGACACCCGTTGCCTCTTACCAACTCTGCCCTGGACGCCCTCTCTGGCGCCACCATTTTCACTAAGTTGGACCTCCGGAGCGCCTACAACTTGGTGCGCATCAGAGAGGGCGATGAGTGGAAGACGGCCTTCATCACCCCTACCAGACACTATGAAAGCCTGGTCATCCCCTTTGGTCTCTGCAATGCACCCGTGGTATTCCAACAATTTATCAACGACGTTCTCCCTGTCGCCTGTCCTACCACCCACCAAGATTCTTGCACCAATTAACTGGGATTTGGAAACGAGGGTTCGCCAGGCACAGACTGCGGAGACCGAACCAGCAGGTGTGCCGTCTGGTCGTCTCTATGTCCCCAACTCCATCAAGACCGACGTCCTCCAATGGGGACACTCCTCCCCAATTTCTGGACACCCCGGAAGGCGACGCACGCTACTCTTCATTCAACGTGCCTTCTGGTGGCCAAATATGAGGAGGGACGTGGACGAGTTCATCCAGGCGTGCACAGTGTGTGCCAGGTCCAAGGACAGCAACCAGCCATCACCAGGGGCACTTCAGCCACTCCCAGTTCCCCGCCAGCCCTGGACACACATTGCCGTTGATTTCATCATGGGCCTGCCGGTTTCCGAAGGAAAGGACACCATCCTCACCATCGTCGACTGGTTCTCCAAAGCTGTACACCTGGTGGCCCTCCCCGGTCTCCTGTCAGCCAAAAGGACAGCTGAGCTGATATTAGAGCACATAGTCCGCCTGCATGGGTTCCCAAAGGACATTGTCTCGGACAGGGGGCCCCAGTTCACCTCCCGGTTCTGGAAGGCCTTCTGCCGTCTGATCAATTCCACCTGCAGTCTGTCCTCCGGCTACCACCCACAGACTAATGATCAGACGGAGCGAACCAACCAACAACTGGAGTGCTACATGAGGTGCTTTGTCGCGGATCGCCGGTGCTCCTGGGCCCGCTACCTCATTTGGGCTGAACTATGCCATAACCTTCACACATCCTCAGCCACCAACCTAAGCCCATTTGAGGCATGCTACGGTTTCCAGCCCCCGATGTTCGACGACCAAGAACTGGAGGTTGAAGTACCGTTGGCCCAACAATTGGTCCACCGGTGTCGACGGCCCTGGAACCAAGCAAACAACGCCATCCGATACTCCAACACCTGCTACACTCTTCAACATCGCCGTCGACACCCACCGGGGTGATTGTTCCACATAGGTGGCAAGGTATGGCTATCCACAAAAAATCTGCGACTGCAAACCGAATCATGAAAAACTTTCTCCAAGATACATCGGTCCATACCGCGTCATCCTCCAAATCAATCATGTCACCTACCGGCTCCAGCTGCCTGCGGCGCTCCGGATCCATCCGGTATTCCACACATCCCAACTTGCTCGCGCTACTTCCGCGTTTGGGTTTACCATCCATGTTACAGGGCTAACTGCTAGTCTTCTGGTCCATCTTCCGGTTGTCTGTGGCAAAATGTGTGCCTCAAAGATGTGTCTGATATTTTAATTAAATGTATTTTTGTTTCTATAGCACTTTTAACCAACATCATCATAAAACAGCTTTACAGAAATCAGGATGCAGTATTTTGAATTCCAATTTAAAATTTAACCTCAAATGAGCAAAATGAGGAAAAAACTCCTAAGACAATTTAAAAATTATATGGTTTGTTTCAGCCAGTGTGCTTTCTAAATATTTTATATCTACTTATAAGTAAAAATTCTTATATAAGATTAGGTTACTGCCAGAAAGTGTGCTGCTTTGGTAATTTCTTTACATTTCTCTTACCTTTTTAATATTCTTTCTCTTTCACTTTACTCTTCACTTTTTACATGCACCATCAGTTCATATTAATTAAATTTCTGAAAATATGCCAGAGCTAGCCAAAAGACTAATTTTCCTCTGTCCTCTCAGAGCAAGCCACTAGTCATTTCAGCAGACACTGCAAAACAGATGAAAAGACTAAAATCTCAAAGTTTATATACAGTGGAACCTTGGATTACGAGCATAATTCCGTTCCGGAAGTGGGCTTGTGTTCCAAAACCAACCTCATAAACCAAATCATCATTTCCCTTAAGAAATAATGTAAACTCAAATTATTCGTTCCACAGCCCCAAAAAATAAATACATAAAAATTATTAATACAATCTATAAAATGAAAATAAAACAAATTAATCTGCACTTTACCTTTAGAAAAAGTACAAATAAATCCCAACAGATAAGTGTTTCCGTGTGTGTGTGTGTGTGTGTGTGTGTGTGTGTGTGTGTGTGTGTGCGTGTGTGTTTTTAAATTTTTTAAAAAATCTTTGCTCAGTTTGCGGAACACTCGTAAACGACGTTACTCGCAATCCGAGGTTCCACTGTATGTGGGCAATATACCCCCAAATTCAATTGTTCTAAATCCATCTTTAGAAGCAATAACTTAGAGTAATGCTTTCCTGTATGACTTTCAGATAAAGGATATTAAATTCACCCATTCTTCAACAACATTGCTTCAGTTCATTGATATTTTTAGGCATTTGCTTATGCACAGCTCTCATAAGGTCCAGCCACAACATTTCAACTGGATTGAGATCATAGTGAAAATAGTGTGTGATAGTGTGTATGCCATGTACCTTTAATGTTAAGTTTATTTCACTGCCTGAATAGTCAAAAAAGTTAGCCTGTAGCAACAATCAATGTTGGTAAATGTAAGAGTGTCGATTTAGGATTAACTTCAATATCATTACTTCAGTGAAATAATACAGACTGAGCTGTTTTAACCTGATTTATTCATGGCACCATTTTTCTTAATCATTTAAACTAACATGAACTGTAGATAATAGTAATAATAACAACAATAATAGATACTTCCAGAACATTTAAGAATAAAAGCTATTTGTTTGTTGTTGGTACACACAGACTTTATACATTATTGTGTTATACTTTATGTTAAATAAATAAATAAAACCTTGCTCAAGCTTAAAATAAAACAGAATAATCAGCTGATCTGGACAAATATATAATAATAATAATAATAATAATAATAATAATACAGATCTCACCATTAAGAATGCGCGCTTTTTCCCACGAGATCCCGCAATTTGGCTCACGACATGCCGCAAAATCCCTTAAGCAACATTCGGGAATTTAAATAAATGTGTTGTGCGCACTGACTATCCGCCAGATGGAGCATGGAGGGACTTTATCTAAAAGCCAGACCAAGTACAATGAAGAATTGTGGATAATTAGTTATCCTAAAACAATATTGTATACAGTAATTATGCGAATGTCCTGATTCGTGGATATGTCAACATGTCTTTGTTAAAATGTAAAAATGTGTCGAGCACCATCAGAAGACATGAAGGAACAAATATAAACATGAATTGCTTCGGGCTTTTTATAAAAATAATCATCTGGATTTGTTGCTGTTTGTGTCCAGCATTGAATAATTATTTCATCCATTATTTGACCACGGCTGGAAATAATAGCCGGAATGTGATTGTGGATTTATGACTGAAATAAAGCTGCGTGCGTGAACCCGCGGCTCGTACTTTCACTTTACAAAAGGTGCAGACATACTGTTCTCCCCCAGAAAGTCATCGCCTCTTGCAATAATGCAGATCAAACATACGACACCAGACCATAAATAAAAAGGAATATTTAAGCATATACGCAAAATGTATTTCACTTACATATTACAGACTAAAACACGGAAAGTAGACGTGCGGTCCAAGAAGGAAACGGGTTTCGTTATTTTACAAAATGTGAATATATTCAGTAAATGTATGAATTACACTCAAAGTATCAAATCCAACTATAAGGTCTGATTTAATTGATATCATTAAACATTTTATTTGTTTCTATTTATGTTTATGGTTTGCTGGTGAAATACATTTTAGGCAGAGACGTCTGCTCGGTCTTGTTCATTCTTTTTAAACCCCTCAATTCTGCCAATTCCCCTATCAGTGAAACCGGTTTGATACTTTCACACCTATTGTGAATGAAAGGTGAGAAGAGGGATTACAAAAGAAGGGATTTAAAATTTAAGATTATTTGAGATTATTAATTAACAATTTAAACGGAAACAAAAGGAAACTGAAAACACAAAATAAACAGATCTCCGCCGTCTCTATGCGAGAACGGACGGGCTCTGGAAACTAAAGCAAAAACTTGTATCTTCTCGGGGCTTATGCCCTTATTTATTTGAGAGAGAGTGCGGGGGGATGTGCCAGTAGTAAACTGAGCGCACACGCTGAACTGTTGGTTAGTCTGTCTGGCAGTCGCGTGTATCTGAACAAGTGGCTGTTCAGAACTCCGCGCGGTAGCAGCCTGTGGATCTGCCCGTTCTGAACAGTTTAAACGCGGCTCTGCCCCTCGCGCCACCCGCGTCGTTACAGATACTTTGTGTAATTCACATCTTTACTGAATAAGTTCAGATTTAGTAAAATAACGACAACAGTTTCCTTCCTAGACATTTTGTATGAACTGAAGCTCAGCACATCTTCTTTTCTATTTTTAATATGTAATATTTAAGTGAAATATATTTAGCATATTTGCCTAAATATTCCTTTTTAAGGACAGGTGTATTACGAAGTAAAGACCTGTTGTTCAGTTAGTGTTAACTATGCGAATGTCCTGATTCGTGAATATGACAAAATATCTTCGTTAAAACGTAAAAATGTGTCGACATTGAGCAAAAAATCTATATATTTTTGAAAATATTCTTATATTCACACAAAGTGCTTCGGGCTTTTTATAATAATAAACATAATGTTTTCTTGCGTTTGTGTTTGTGTCCAGCAAGAACAATAATAGCTGGACTGTGGATTTTATGTGAATTTATGACTGAAATAAAGCTGTTCATCGGCGTGCGTGAGCCCCGATTTATCCGTAAACTTTCACTTTACAAAAGGCAGCGTTTTGATCAAAAGGCTGATAAACCTGTTCGATTTATCAATAAAAATGCCAGAAAGTCATCGTGTCTCGCAATAATCCAGATCAAACACAATACATATGTCCTTTAAATAAAAAGGAATATTTAAGCATATACGCGAAATACATTTCACTTATTATTTCACAATATTACAGATTAAAACAAGGAAAGAAGACGTTCTGAGCTCCAGTACAATGTGCTGGCGAAATATATTTTAGGCAGAGACGTCTGCTCGGTCTTGTTCATTCTTTTTAAACCCCTCAATTCTGCCAATTCCCCCATCAGCGAAACCGGCTTGATAAGTTCACACCTATCGTGAATGAAAGGTGAGAAGAGGGATGACAGTAACTGGGGGTCTGCATGTGTTCACCTTGGAGCGCGTAGTCACGTTGTATTCAGCGAGAAGACTAAAACAAAAACAAAATCATGTTTGCTTCAGCATTGAAGACAATATTGTTTTAGGCTAACTTTTAATAAAAATTATACACTTTTGTATTCTTTGTTTTACTTCGTCTTTTGCACACACGCGTACATCTTTAAATTCGAAGAGAAAATAATAGTGGGCGGTTGAATGAAGTTAAATATACACAATAAATTAATAATTGCGTTTGCTTTACATTTGAGCACTCATGTGTAAATAGCTTTTTCATTGTATATACTCCCATATCATATATGTGTGTCTAGTACTGTTTTATTCATATTTTACATTACATGCAGTTTGTAATTGTAACATCTGTACCTCCACAGATCAGGGGAATAAGATCAAGTTCCCCGGATTACTGAGTTGATCCTATGTATGTCTATGTATGTACTACCAGCACTTAAGCACTAAACACGAACACCTGTGATTCCCTTGTGTGTCTGACTACTTATTCCAGTCGAACCCGTAGGGCTTCGCCTGTTCACTGTTGTGCACACCGTTTGTCTTCACCTGGCTCTGTCTATGTGTTATGTTTAAATCATTTTGTCTACTCTGCCCGTCTCACTCCCAGGACTGAGCGTTGTCTGCAGGTGTGGGATCCTTGGAGGAGGGAAAAACCCTCACTAGTCGCATGGACCTTGCAAGTGCTTCCTTTTTGTTTTACTTCTACTATAGTTCAAGACTGTTTAAGTTTACCCACCTGCAGACCCTGTCTGGGAACCCCGCTCAGGAACACAGTGAGCGCCACGGGACTTTGTGTGCTGTTTTTTGTGTAAAAAAGAAGAAAGAAATAAAAAGATAATTCTTGTGAACATGGAATCTGCATCTGCGTCTGATTCTAACCCAGGAGACATGACAGTAATTTACTTGCAATTGTACTTTTAAAATATAACCTACGTATCTACAGTATAAGCATGTTTAACTACTTCAGCGGTGAATGAAAAATTTGGTCTGGTTTTGATAAAGTTCTTATTCGATATAATTTTATTATTTAATTCATTATCTTATTAGAAATACAATTCTTATTCTCTATATTCTTGTTGAATATAGTCCTTCAGCGCAAACACGGTGTCAGAAGATTCTGCTGAATCTCTTCTCACCTTTCATTCAAGATAGGTGTGAATTTATCAAACTGGGTGCGCTGTTGGTTTTAGATGAATTAACAAGACAGTGCGGACGTCTCTGCCGAAATTTTATTTCCCCAGCAAATGAAATCAGACTTCATAGTTGGAGTTGATACATTGAGTGTAATTCAGATTGACCTGTATATCAACTTGATAACTAGCGAATGCTTTAGTAAAGGGCTCTAAAACAGCAGCAATATGAATGACAATGGAATATTACAGAACGTGCGAGTTGACGGCCATGCACCTTGATGCATGCACACACACACGTGGACAAAATTGTTGGTACCCTTCGGTCGATGAAAGCAAAACTCATAATGATCACAAAAATAACTTTAATCTGACAAAAGTAATAATAAATAAAAATTCTATGAATGTTAACCAATGAAAGTCAGACATTGCTTTTCAACCATGCTTCAACGGAATTATTTAAAAAAATAAACTCATGGAACAGGCCTGGACAAAAATGATGGTACCCCTAGAAAATAGTGGAAATAATGTGACCAAAGGGACATGTTAATTCAAGGTGTGTCCACTAATTAGCATCACAGGTGTCTACAATCTTGTAATCAGTCAGTGGGCCTATATATAGGGCTCCAGGTAGTCACTGTGTTGTCTGGTGACATGGTATGTACCACACTCAACATGGACCAGAGGAAGCGAAGGAAAGAGTTGTCTCAGGAGATTCGAAAGAAAATTATAGACAAGCATGTTAAAGGTAAAGGCTATAAGACCATTTCCAAGCAGCTAGATGTTCCTGTGACTACAGTTGCACATATTATTCAGAAATTTAAGATCCATGGGACTGTAGCCAACCACCCTGGACGTGGCCAAGGGAGGAAAATTCATGACAAATCAAACAGACGGATAATCCGAATGGTAACAAAAGAGCCCAGAAAGACTTCTAAAGAGATCCAAGGTGAACTTCATGCTCAAGGAACATCAGTGTCAGATCGCACCATCCGTCGTTGTTTCAGCCAAAGTGGACTACATGGGAGACGACCAAGGAGGACAACATTGGTGAAAACAAATCATAAAAAAGACAGACTGGAATATGCCAAACTACATGTTGACAAGCCACAAAGCTTCTGGGAGAATGTCCTATGGACAGATGAGACAAAAATGGAACTTTTTGCCAAGACACATCAGCTCTATGTTCACAGATGGAAAAATGAAGAATATCAAGAAAAGAACACTGTCCCTACTGTGAAACATGGAGGAGGCTCTGTTATGTTCTGGGGCTGCTTTGCTGCATCTGGCACAGGGTGTCTTGAATCTGTGCAGGGTACAATGAAATCTCAAGACTATCAAGGGATTCTAGAGAGAAATGTGCTGGCCAGTGTCAGAAAGCTGGGTCTCAGTCGCAGGTCATGGGTCTTGCAACAGGACAATGACCCAAAACACACAGCTAAAAACACTCAAGAATGGCTAAGAGGAAAACATTGGACTATTCTAAAGTGGCCTTCTATGAGCCCTGACCTCAATCCTATTGAGCATCTTTGGAAGGAGCTGAAACATGCTGTCTGGAAAAGGCACCTTCAAACCGGAAACAACTGGAGCAGCTTGCTCATGAGGAGTGGGCCGAAATACCTGCAGAGAGGCGCAGAAGTCTCAGTGACAGTTACAGGAATCGTTTGATTGCAGTGATTGCCTCAAAAGGTTGTGCAACAAACTATTAAGTTAGGGGTGCCATCATTTTTGTCCAGGCCTGTTCCATGAGTTCTTTTTTTTTTATAATTCCGTTGAAGCATGGTTGAAAAGCAATGTCTGACTTTCATTAGTTAACATTCATAGAATTCTTATTTATTATTACTTTTGTCAGATTAAAGTTATTTCTGTGACCATTGTGAGTTTTTATTTCATTGACCGAAGGGTACCAACAATTTTGTCCACGTGTGTAAATATATATTGGGCTTTTAAATAAAAATCTAATATTTTATCACATTAAGGATATTCGTGTTTAATTAAATTCTTAAATCCTCATGTTCCAGTGTTTATGCAGTAATTTGGTCATGTTCACCCATGGGCTGACACTATGATGATTCATTATTTATTATTATGCTTACTTATTCGGAGAGATTCTATTTGATGCAGGTTGACCTGTATATCAACTTGATAACTAGTGAATGCTATTAAATGCTGCCTATGTTTAACCCATGGGTGAACATCACCAAATTACAGCATACAGTGTATATATATATACCACCCCCTCCCCCCCCTCTCTCTCTTGCTACCTTTACTAACATTTAAAACTATTTATTATAATAAGTGGTGCAGAGGTGTATAATAAACCGAAAAGATAAACACAAAAAAAGATGGACAGCTATTTATTTATTTATCATTTTAAATATTTATCATCAACATCCATCCATCAATGCAGTATTGTTATCGATAAATCGCATGCGTTTATCACCTTTTGATCAAAACGCTGCCGTTTGTAAAGTGAAAGTGTGAGCCGCGGGTTTGAAATGAATTGTAGATTAATTTTAAAGCACGATCTCATTTCATTATTATAAACATAATTTATGAATTACACTCGAACGGGCGATAGAGCTCTGATTAGTCTACGTCTACTAATAAATAGGCTCAACATCCCGGAGCCCAAGCCTCATTTAAAGAAAAAAATAATAATTAACAAATATTGTAAGTAAACAACAGTAGCACAAGTTTGAAAAAAATATTTAGACTCTAAATAGATGCCGAATTATTTTCTAAGGTGTGCCAGCTGGCACTATTCTTATATTGCTCTTTGTCAGGGTACTGTAAATCGGTCAGTGACAACCCCATAAAATTCCATGTACTGTAAATAGGTACAGTACAGTACTGTCCATCTGGATGAATTAACCGAGATGCCCACCCCCGTGAAAATGGCGAATTCAGGGAAAGGCTCCTCCGCGAGAGGTTTTGTCCGGACCACTGAGCTTCTACGGATTCTAAAATTGACATTGTTACTGTTTTTTAATACCTGCAGTGGAAGAGTCTGAGAATTTATTTACCATAAGCTTTGTTGTATTGTTTTTAATCACTATACACAACCTATAATCTCACCTATGCTATTTTACAAATGGAATATGTTTATGTTACACACTAAAACTGCTGGGTTAAATGTTAAAGTGCTGGGTAATTTTATCTATTTATTATTATTTAGTAGATTGCCTGTTAGAAATACCGCAAATGAAATTAATCCGCTGTTTTAACTACTGCAGAGATAGTTAATCAGCAGTACTTTTCACTACTACTCCTAATGATAATAATACTGAATGGAGAAAGCGCAGTCTAAGAAGTATCATCATTGCAGGAGAGAAGAAAATGAAGAATAAATACATATCAGTATTTAAAGTTTAAGCTTGACACGTTTATGAGCCCTGTCGCTTCATGTCAATGGGCACCTAAGAGAGAGAACACATTTTTGGCTTCAGTAGACACACAATACGTCAGATTGAAACACGACTGCCCCCTACAGGCAATGAACGGCATTTTCACAGCTTCCCGCGAGCTGCCGCAGAAGCGCGCGAGATCCCCTTTCAAGAAACGTGCGTTCTTAATGGCGAGATCTGTACATTTTATTTATAATGCACTTTATATTTGAGGCAAATCTCAAAGTGCTGCAAATTATTTCTACTCAAAAGCTCTAATAAAAAGGTACGTTTTAAGACCAGATTTAAAATCATCAACAGTCTGTGGCATCCTCAGATACTCAGGGAGAGCATTCCACAGTCCAGGTGCCGCCGAGCAAAAAGCCCGATCTCCCATGGTATGAAGCTTGGTCTTCGGAGGTTTCAGAAGAGGACCTGAGACAGAGCGGAGGTTTCATGAAAATGTATATGAAGTGATAAGTTCTTTGAGATAGGGAGGGGCATCCCCACAGTTGCACTGGTGGGTAAGAAGAGCAACCTTGTATTCAATTCTGAATGAAACAGGCAGCCAATGAAGAGATTTAAGGATGTGCATAATATGATCATATTTATGTGCTCGCATCAGGATCCTAGCAGCGCAGTTTTTATTATATTGCAGCTTTTGGAGGCAAATGAGAGTCCATTTTAACCCTGAGGTTAATAACAGATATCGACAATGGGATATTCTGGCCCGGAAAAGGTGATGCTAGTGATGTTGGATGTCCTAAGCTGGTGTGGGGTGCCTACTAAAATAGCTTCAGTCTTAGAACTATTCAGCTGCAGGAAATTTTGCTTCATCCATGACTTTACCTCCTCCAAACAGAGGGTCAAAGTGGGTGATGGCGGGGTAGATGAGGAGGTTGAGTTTATCCTGAGGTAAAGCTGAGTATCATCAGCATAGCAATGAAATAAAATTTTGTGCTGGCTGATGACACAGCCCAGAGGAAGCATATACAATATAAACAACATAGGACCAAGCACTGAGCCCTAAGGAACACCACAGGTGTGTATAGCGGATTTAGGGTCTCCCAGGGCAACATGCTCTGTTCTTCCGGTAAGATAAGATGAGAGCCAGTTGTAAACAGAGTCAGAGAGACCTACAGTATGACGTAATCTGTGAAGAAGAATGTTGTGATCAACAGTATCACAGGCCGTGGTTAAGTCCACAGAATGAGGAGTGACGGAGAGCCGGCATCCGCCGACATCAGCAGGTCATTCGTGACTCTTACCAGAGCTGTTTCCATGCTGTGACAGGGGCGGAAACCAGACTGGAATTTCTCAAACAAATCATTTTGTTTCAGATGAGACTGAAGCTGTGCAGCCACTACTTTTCCAGAACTTTTGAAAGGAAAGGGAGTTTAGAAATAGGCCCTGTAGTTTGCAAGCACTTCTGGATCTAAGGTGGATTTCTTAAGAAGTGGCCTGATGACAGCAGTTTTGAGTGAAGGGGGAACATAGCCAGACTGGATAGAGTGATTTTATGATCCTGGTAATCAAAGGACTTATAGCACAGAGGTTGGATTTAACCAGAACTGCCGGAAAAGGGTCCAGAGCACAATTTGATGGTTTCATCTTTCTGATAATGACCTCAACCTCAACGTCAGAAAAACAGCTGAAATGTTGAAAAGTCCCTGGCCGTGGGTCATCCATCAAGTCAGGCAGTGCAGAGGAACTGGATATTGACGAGCGGATGGTGTCCACTTTTTTCCTGAAGAAAGTAATGATGTTATTGCATCTCTCCTCTGTGGCTTCCAGATGAGATTGAAATTGCGGTTTCTGGAGGCGATTAATGAAAGAGAACAGTTGCTTCGAATTTCCAGAGTTATTGTTAATGATATTTGAGTAAAACTGTGATTTTGCAGCTCTCAGCACACTTGCATAGGCCTTCTGATGTTCTCTGTAAATTTGCTTGTGAACAGCGAGTCTTGAGGCCTGTAAACGTCGCTCAAGAACACGCCCAGCTGTCTTCATCTTCCACAATTCACACGTATACCAAAGGGCTGAATGTGAGAAGCAGACCGTTCTTTGTATGACAGGGGCATAGAGATCGAGGAGACTGCTGAGGAATTTGTTGTAAAAGTCCACTGACTCTGTGACTGAGGAACATTCAACAGAGGAGAGATCCTGAAGATCTTTGCTCAGAGTGTCTGGGTTGATCTTTTTCAAATTTCTGTAACATATTTGCCGTTTTGTTTTAGTGGGGGAACAAGGGAGTGAACGAGTGAAGGGAGTGAAATTTCCATTGAAATTACATTGTGGTAAGACATCCCATACACCATACACCGAAAGGTTGCTAATAGGGACAGAATTTGTAATAACCAGATCCAGGATATGGAATGTGTAGGAACATGAACATGTTGTTGAAGATTGAGGCAGTCCAGTAGATGCAAAATCTCAGCTGCCAAATGGCAGGAGGGGGTGTCTACATAAACATTAAAATCACCAAGTATAATAGTGCTGGAAGAAGTGGCACAGAAGGATGTAAGAAAATCATAGATCTCTGTGATAAACACTGGGTTTGGTTTAGGGGGTCGATAAATAAGCAGAATTGTCATGGGAAGAGAGACTTTACATTTAAATGCAAGGCATTCAAATGAAGACAGCATAGGCACAGGAAGGGGACACAGATCCAGTTGCTGTTGGTATAATAGAGCTAAGCCACCACCATGTCCAGTGCTCCGGGCTTTCTCCAGGTAGCTATAGCCAGGAGGACACGCCTCATTCAATGCTAAAAAGACCTCAGGCTGATGCCATGTTTCTGTTATACACATAAAATCCAAGCCTTTGTCCATAATATGATCTTGTATAAAAACTGATTTATTTGAGAGAGATTGTGAATTAAAAAGTTCAATTTTGAGCATTTTCGGCGACGTATATTTCTGTAATGGCCGTAATACACTGAAATCCACTCCGCGTTTTCTATCCAGCTTCGTGAGTGGTGATCTTGGAAATTTTCACGAACTGTCCGACAGAAATCTTGCGGTGCTTCTCGTGGTGTATCCCGAGCTACAAACACCTGGAGCATTATTGCCCTGGTGACGTGTTTGATGAGCGACATCGGTCCATACAGATGGAATGGATGAAGCAGAACAGCCAGGCTGATGGTAAACAAACTTTCGCAGAGTACTTCTATGGATGTAGCATGTTCGGCGCAAAAGTCTGAGTTTTTTTATGGCAGCAATGCACGTTGGAATGGAATAATTGTTGTGACTTAACAACTCCGGGATAGTGTACTTGAGCTCCATGCCGGTCGCCGAAAGAGTTTCAGTGCTAGCTATCTTCCAAACACGGAAATAGCCAAACAACTGCAGAGGCAGAGAACCAGGCTTCCAGACGTCTTTGCAGCGCTGAAAAACACCCAAAAACTCAAGGTAAAAACTAGATAAAAGGGGAAAAATATAGAATAGCAGTAAAAGTAACAGAAGAAGCACACAGCAGGAGAAGCGGCGAACAGCCAGCGTCAGCGTCCTCTCCAATATAAACACACATAGTTTACATGTCATTAAATTATACAGTAAAGCACTTGTCATTCTCATTCTAGATAGTAATACAGTGTGCTGTTCTCCGAGGCCTTGCTGCAATATATAAAAAAAAAACAGCAGTTCACACAAACACACACATGATACAACACAATATATAAACACTATTAATGAACTGAGTTCAATAATGATAACAAAACACATCGCAGAAAAAAAAACAACAAAACAGACACACTACACAGTACAATATAGTACAGACAATGGCAGTGTGGGACACACACCAAAGAGTCCAAGTCTTGGTAGCTGAAGAACATGCTTAAAGAATAAAGTACATGTTTTCCAGCAAAACTTTTCTTTGACTTTTAATTTTTCTTTTGAAGCGGTTACATTTATTCCATTTCCTCACTGTGCTGATTCTGAGCAAGAATTTCATTCATCCACTAGAGGGCGCAAACAGGCAGTCATCCACAAACAGTTAGTCCTGACCGGCCCTGACATGGATTATAACTGTAATATTTATTTCACACACTAAGAGGAGACAACGCCTCCCTGTAGACAACTATGTAGAGGTTAGTAATTTTAACCGCTACATAGTTGGATTAACTTCAATGCAATTTATACCAAATTAGTAAACTGTTTTAAAGTGGATAGATAATGCCATAAAATATTTTAAACTAACACATCATATACAAAGTATTTAAATAACAATTTTAGTATTATTTAGTATTAGACACAGTAATGTAAATAAACCAGGAACACACACTACATGGAGAACAAAACCCATTAATTATTACATAATCATTTGTGATTGCTTTAAATTTAAAAATAGTAGAATTTTTTATTTACACATGTGATCCAACCTAAAAAAAAATTTCAAATAATTAAACAGAAGAATAGTTAACTATTTAAGATTTATTTTAATAGCAGATTTAACATCTCATAATGAACAGTGAAAGGCATTAATGAGACTCTAATTAATTATAGTAATTATAATGAATAAAAACTGCCATCTAAGTGCAGCATTTCCTTCACACCAGTACCTGTATAATTACAGAATACTGTGATTCAGAAAAGTCTGAAGAAAAAAACTGAAGAAAACTCTAACGTGAATTATTGTCTTACCGGTAAAAATAGTATATTTATTAAAAAGTATCATAAAAAAGTTTATCCTAATTCTGCTAACCAATCAGAATTCAATGCATCCTGTGGTAATTAAGTGATCTGTAAGATTATTAAGACTGTATGTGGTGAGTGGAGGAGGAGATGATCTGAATCACCTCACGGAAAAAAAAAAAAAAAGCTTCAGCCTCGGCTGTTTCTTGTCAGTACCAGAGATGGAAAGTAACCTCTGTGTACTTCTACCTTTTAAAGTAGTTTTTAAACTCTGTAATTTTACTTTTACTTCAGTATGTTTTGTTTGT
This sequence comes from Clarias magur, assembly GCA_013621035.1. Taxonomy (NCBI): domain Eukaryota; kingdom Metazoa; phylum Chordata; class Actinopteri; order Siluriformes; family Clariidae; genus Clarias; species Clarias magur. The sequence continues at coordinate 47,103 of QNUK01001501.1, forward strand.
AATTCACTACATTTCATAAATGCTTGGTTGCGCGCGCGTGTGTGTCTCGTGTCCTGGTCGCGCGCCGCTCCAGACTCCACTCCGGGTTTTCTGACTGTTTCCCCACATCGGCATCTACCTGACCTTCCACACGGCCGCTTCCGCCCTGAGAGTGACGTCATCAACCAGCGCCGCCAGATAGAAACCGGAGAGAGACGCGGGAAAAGAGGAGAGAGATTGCGATTCTGGCGGTTTGGTATTTGGTTGTGTTTTCTGGTTTTGACTTTTTGCCTCCCAGTGACTTTGATTATTGCTTTGGTTGGTCTTTGTATATATTTGTAGATACTTTCACTGTATGTTTGTGCACTCAGCAGTAGTAGGGGCGTGGCTAACGTTTAATTTGGGAAGAGGGAATTTATTCACTGTTTTTGGTTTAGAGAGTCAGAGAAGGACGTGGAGTTTTGTTTGTGTGTGTGTGTGTGTTTTTTTTTTTTTGCAGGTAATGTAGATAATAAATATAAACACCATTTAGTTTATTATTTTGGCCTGGGTCCACCCTGAATCTGATCCTCTTCCTGTGGTGTGTGTGTGTGTGTGTGTGTGTGTGTGTACTTTTTGTAAAGCAATACAAGCCTCATTATTTCATGACTGGATCTCGTTCTTTCTGCCATATCCCACCATTTCCATACAGTTTATAACAGAACACTGAACCGTTCTTTTGCTGTTCGGCGACACTAGACTGGGACGTGACGCCATATTTAAGTGACCACTTTGATTTTAAAGCACAAGAAAGACAACAGCTTTATTATGCAAAGGTGTTCCTTCAGTTAAAAACAACTAGTTTGAGATTCATATCTGCTATTTGCTCGTCTTTTTTTTTTTTTTTTTTAACTATGCTAGAATGCCTCATCCCACCCTGCTGTTAAAAAAAAAGAAAGAAAAGTAACTTGGTAACTTTTACTCTGTGTAATTTTTTATAAGGTACTTTTTACTTTTACTTGAGTAGATTTTTATAATGGGAACTTTACTTGAGTACAAAATGTTAGTACTCTTTCCACCTCTGCACACTACACAGTACAATGTAGTTCAGTACCAGACAGTGTGGAACACAAAGAGTCCATAAAACAAGCAACACCTGACTGGAATAAAGTCTCGGTGGCTGAAGAACATGCTTAAAGGGTAAAGTACATGTTTTCCAGCAAGCTTTTTCTTAAACCCAATGTTTACATTTATTCCATTTCCACACTCTGCCGTCTCTGAGCAAGAATTTAATTCATCCACTAGAGGGCGCAAACAGTCAATCATCCACAAACAGTTAGTCCCGACCGGCCCTGGCATAGATTATAACTGTAATATTTATTTCACCCAATAGGGGGAGACAACGCCTCCCTGTAAATGAGTCATTTTAACATCTACATAGTTGGATTAACCTCAATGCAATTTATACCAAATTAGTAGACTGTTTTAAAGTGTTTAGTTAATGCCATAAAATATTTTTAACTAACACATATACAAAATGATCCAACCTAAAAAAATATAAAAAAAAAACACAGGCAAATCAAATAATTTCATAATTTTCAAATTCTATTTGTCACATACACAGTCATACACAGTACGATATGCAGTGAAATGCTTATACGACCGCTCCGTGACCTTAAATATTTTTACAAAAGGAACCTATAAAACAGATTCCAACAAGTTACAAAATATATATATATACATAAAATCTGAAGTATGAAAGAATGTGCTCTTGTCAGAAGTGGGATGTGATGTAATATATTACGACTATAGTCTGTGAAAAAACTTGAGGTAGTTTTTTTTTTTAATGAGATGAGGGGGGTGTGAAAAGAAGTCCTTGAAGTGTGCAAAATGTGCATATGTGCATATATGTGCAATGTGCATTGACATAATTGTCCGTTCTGTGTGTGCAAGAAAATGCAAAGGTGTTTAGTCCAGTGTATTGGTTTGATTGAGAGACCGTATCGCCTGCGGGTAGAAGCTCCTTCTCAGTCTCTCTGTATTGCCCTTGAGGGAGCGGAAGCGCTTCCCAGACCGCAGCAGAGAGAACAGTCCATTGCTGGGGTGGCTGAGGTCCTTCATGATCTTCCTGGCCTTGGTCCAGCACCGCTTGTTGTAGACAGAGTGCAGGTCAGGGAGCTCAGTTCGGATGATGCGCTCAGCTGATCGCACCACCCTGTGTAAGGCTCGTCTGTCCTGCATGGTGCTGTTCCCGAACCAGGATGCGATGTTTCCCGTCAGGATGCTCTCTATGGTGCAGGAGTAAAAGTTCCTGAGCACCTTGGAGGGCAGTCTGAAGTCTCTCAGGCGTCTGAGGTGGTAGAGACGCTGTCGGGCCTTTTCACCACGGTGTTGATGTGACAGGACCATGATAGGTCCTGCGTGATGTGAACACCGAGGTACTTGAAGCAGTCCACTCTCTCCACTGGGCTCTCGTTGATGACGGGGGTCTGGTAGTTCCTCTCCTGCTTAGTGCTGAAGTCCACCATCAGCTCCTTTGTTTTACTGACATTTAGAAGAAGGTTGTTCCTCTGGCACCAGTTCTCCAGATTTCCAATCTCCTTCAAGTAGGCCGTCTCGTAATAATTTTTCATCATTTCAAATCATTAAACAGTAGACCAGTTAACTATTTAATATTTATTTGAATCTCAGATTTAACATCTCATAATGAAGTCAGACAGTGAAAGGCATTAATGAGACTCTAATTAAATTACTTAATTTGTCTTAATTTGCTATTATTCCTGAAGCAGCATCCTGACTTTAGTTTGTATCATTAAAATTATATTTAAAACACAGACGATAAACTGTCCTGCTCCTGACTGGGTTTCACTAAACCTACAATATTATAACCTAAATTATAACTAAACCTATAATTATTATAATTGTAAAGAACAAAAATTGATTTTGAAAAATTGATTTATAGGAGATACTGAAAGTGGTTTCAAAACATAAGGCAGATCTAGTTATAAATAGGGTATTTACTTTTACTCTGGTCGTTTGTCTGTGGTCTGTTTGTCAGGAAACTCAGGATTCAGGAGCATAACGAGTGACCGAACCCCAGTTCACTGAGCTTCGTGATGAGTTGGGAAGGGACTA
>QNUK01001502.1:0-50081 GCA_013621035.1 Clarias magur
ATAGTAGATCTTACAAGTGAATTTTTAATAAAATTTTCGCAAGGAAAGGAAAGAGGAGCGTAAACTAAAGCTGCTAGGGAAGAAGGCAAGCATGAGGCTGATTCAATGGCGATCCATGATCTTCATATAGCCAGTGTAGTATAGGACGAATATTTGAGGCCCAATAGTAACATTGAAAATTAGGTAACGACATTCCACCCAATGACTTAGGACGTTGCAGAAGACTTTTACGTATTCTAGCAGGTTTTCCATTCCATATAAATGAACCGAGAGCGCTATCCAGCTTACGGAAAAATGAATTGGGTATAAACACTGGAATGCACTGAAACAGATATGTGAACTTAGGCAGCACATTCATTTTAATAGAATTTATTCGACCTGCAACTGATAATGGGAGCCGTGCCCACCACTTTAAATCCTGTTCAACCCGCTCCAATAAACGAGGAAAGTTCTCAGCAAAAAGTTTAGAAAAAGAATTAGGGATGTGTATACCAAGGTATGTAAATGAGTGGGAAACTTTAAAAGGGAAAGAAGTAGTAGGGAGCTCACGGGCGGCATTATTAATAGGAAACATTTCACTTTTTTGTAAATTTAATTTATAGCCAGAGAGCTTTCCGAATATATCGAAAGTTTTAAGGACGTGAAGCAGGGAATTAGACGGGTCAGAAATATATAAAATCAAGTCATCTGCATACAGAGAAACTTTATGCTCTTGTCCTCCTCTGATTATACCAGCTATTTTTGAATTCTGGCGCAAAGCAATGGCCAGAGGCTCTATTGCGACTGCAAACAAAAGAGGCGACAGAGGGCAGCCCTGTCTTGTGCCTCGATTAATCTGAAAATATGCGGAAGAGATATTGTTAGTGTGGACAGAGGCAAGTGGGACTTTATATAAGAGTTTAACCCAAGATATTAAATTTGCTCCGAAACCAAACATTTCAAGAGTGTGAAATAAATAGTCCCACTCCACCCTGTCAAATGCCTTTTCTGCGTCAAGTGATATCAGGACTTCAGGCGTTGATGAAGACATAGGATGATAGAGGATGTTAAGTAATCTTCTGACATTAAAGAATGAAAATCTATTTTTAATGAAGCCAGTTTGGTCAGTAGAAATAATATTAGGAAGAACTGTTTCTAATCGTGAAGCAAGAATTTTGGCTAGAATTTTTACGTCAACGTTCAAAAGAGATATTGGACGGTATGAACTACACATATGGGGATCGTTGTCCTTTTTCAGAATTAAGGAAATTGAAGCTTCCCGCAGAGTTTGGGGAAGACAGGCTTGATCGAATGATTCATTGTACATATTTAGCAAAAGGGGAGCTACTTGTCCAGAAAATTTCTTTAAAAATTCAGCCGGAAAACCATCTGGGCCAGGACTTTTGCCACATTGCATGGCTGAAATGGCATCACAAACCTCATCTAAAGAAATGGGGCCATCCAAAAATTGCATAGCATCAGTTTTGACATGAGGTAATGAGAAATCTTTAAAAAAGTTATGAAAGTCTTCGTAACCAGAGGTTTGCTCAGAAGAATACAGTAACCGATAAAATTCCAAAAATGAGTTATTGATTTCACGATGATCTGACAGTAAGGTATTATGTGTTTTAATGGCTGGTATAATATTGGAAGCAGAGGACTGCCTAAGCTGATGGGCCAAGAGCCTATTTGCCTTCTCCCCATACTCATAAAAAGCATGTCTTGATTTAATCAACATCTCCTCAGTAACAGCAGTAGAAAGGGTGTCGAAATCAGATTTTAAGAGAAGGTATTCTTTAAGTATTACGGATGAAGGACTACTTATATATTGATTTTCTAACTGCGAGATGCGATCTGTCAGACCCGCCATAGACCTCCTCAGTTTGTTCTTTTCAAATGACATATAAGATATAATTTGGCCTCTAATATAGGCTTTGAATGTTTCCCAAAATGTGCTGTGCGTTACATCTGGGGTAGCATTTACTCTAACAAAAAAGTCTATTTGGGAAGAAATAGTCTGGACAAAGTTCTCAATAGTTAGCAGTCGAACATTCAGCCTCCAAGGTGGGCGCTACATGTACCTACATTCAAACCTCAGGCCTAAGGTAAGAGGCGCATGGTCTGAAATGACAATTGCATTGTAAGCACAATGTTGAACCAATGACAGGAGCTTGTTATCAATTAAAAAGTAATCAATGCGAGAGAAAGATTGATGAACATGAGAAAAGAAAGAATAGCCACGTGTAGATGGGTTTAGAAATCGCCAAATGTCTGTAACTGCATAATCATTAAGAAAAGAATTGATTATTTTTGCTGACTTTGAGAGGGCTGCTCCTCGTTGAGAAGTTCTGTCGAGTTGAGGATTTAAACAAAGATTGAGATCTCCCCCGATGAATAAATAACTTGAGTGCAAATTTGGTATAGCAGAAAAAAACTTAGTAAAAAATTTATCATCATCAAAGTTAGGTGCATAAATATTAGCCAATATCACCGGTGTGTTGAACAATAGCCCAGATACTATGATGTATCTGCCGTTGCGGTCAGCCAGCACATCTGAGGGATTAAAAGAAATATCTTTATGAATAAGGATAGCAACTCCCCTTGCTCTACTAGAAAATAAGGAATGGAAAGATTGAGACACCCATCTTCTACGCAATTTAGCATGGTCAGAGATATTAAGATGGGTCTCCTGTAAAAAGACAATTTTAGCTTGTAAACCATCCAGGTGAGTTATCACTTTGTTAAGCTTAGAAGGACGGCCAAGACCTTTTACATTCCAGCTTACAAAATTAATGACTCTGTTTATAGATGTAAAGGTGAGAGAAAAATATTACAGATGTATACAGAGATATTGAAAATGTACAAAAAAAAGAAATTGATTGTGCAACCAATAAAATGTAGCCACAACATCTTGAAAAGGAGAGAGGAAAAAACAAACAAGCAAACAAACAAACCCACAAACCTATAACCCCCACCCACTTCAACACCTCCCTGAACCTGGTGCATGCAAATCCCCATATGATACAAGAAAACGCAGACGATGAACTTTCCGTCTAAGATACGCAAAAAACAAACAAAAAAAAGAACTAAGCGTATCGTCAGGTGAGCCAACATAGATTAAACTTACAGACTACAACATAGGTGTTTACCTTAACAAAATGATTATAAGTATAATAATAATAATAACAGTAATAATATTGTTATTATTGTAATAATAATAATAATAACTCGCTTCAGACAAGCTACACACCATACAGGCCAAAAAAAAGGTAATAATAATAAGAATAATAGCATTAATAACTAAATAAAGTAGCACACTTGTCGAGGCATACTTCGAAATTAAACAGTAATTTAAGTGAGTACTAATAAAAGTAATAAAAGAAAAGTAACACGAGGCACTTTGTCAAAGCAAAGTGTGAATCCTTCTAGATCACTGCAGAGGAGAATACCTTGCAAACCTGCGAGGTGGACGATTGTCCTTGAAAGACAGCAAATAGAACGGAGTTCCCACCAAAAGTTACTAAGGCAAAACTGTAGTTCCGTCCGCGTCGACGGTCTTGGTGCTTTTTACCTACTCCATCGCTTTATGAGGATCTGTAAAGAGCTGCTCTGAGTTACCTGGAAGTGTAATACGAAATCTGGCAGGATGACGAAATCCGAATCGAGCTCCTTGGACATTACGTAGGTGTTTGCGCACTTCACCAAAAGCCGCTCTCTTCTTTGCCTCGTTAGAGGTAAGATCGGGAAAAGGAAAGACAGATTTTCCCTTGTAGGTCAGCTTTCCATTTTGGCGCGCAGTTTGGAGAATCTGTTCACGAACGTGGAAGAAGTGAACTCTAATAATAAAGGGTCTGGGTGGCTGATCGGGCTTGGGCTTTGGTTGGAGTGACCTGTGGGCTCGGTCGAGAAGCGGCTTCTCTTCCAAGCCCAACAGATCGCGGAGTAAGTTTGAAACAAATTCTGTGGGGCGGTTGCCCTCTTCACCTTCACTGATTCCGATCAGTCTGATGTTATTTCTCCTTGATCTGCTCTCCAGATCCTCGCACTTCAAAGACAAAGCGTTAACCTCGGTTTGAAGTTTGGCCACCGTCGTTTCAAGGCGCACAAGGGTATCACTCGCAACCGTCGCTGAATCCTCTACGGCTCGCAGCCGCTCATCTTGCGCGCTAAGCGATTGCTGTATTGAGGCAACAGCCGATGTAAACTCTTCTTTAACACCATTTATGTCTGTTTGTAGACCGCTGATCGCACACTCAATCTTGACACAAATGTCATTTTTTAAGGATTCAAGTGACTGCTTGAACATTTCGGCAGTGAGCGAGTCCCCCTCGTGACTACCTCTAGGGTCAGCCGAGCTAGCCGTGCTAGCCCGCGTCTCATAGCCACCTCGTTTGCTGCCAGGAGCTGCCATTTTACAAACGGTATCCACTAATTTTGCGCGAATATGTGTTCATAAATCACACTGTGGTCAGAAAATATATAAAATAAACATCCGAGTCTGTTTATTATTTACTTGAAATTTCACCTGCGAGGAGCTCACTAAAAACGCGTCCGCATCACGTTCGCGCTACAGCGCCCCCCCCAGAATGCATGAATGTGATGGAAATTATCATTCCTTTCAGTTCTATGGTCCTCGTGCTGAGATAAAGCGTTTGCTGTGTTCTTAGCGCTGTACGAGCTCAGGAAAGCGGCTTTCTCACACAACTAATGCATGGTCATATAAAACACACAAAACGAATTTATATGCAGTTTTTATGCTCAAAATGTGTAAAATACTAACAAAAAAAGGTGTTATTCATCATGTATGCCAGAATGCATGAATGTGATGGAAATTATCATTCTTTTCAGTTCTATGCTCCTCGTGCTGAGATAAAGCGTTTGCTGTGTTCTTAGCGCTGTACGAGCTCAGGAAAGCGGTTTTCTCACACAACTAAGGCATGGTCATATAAAACACACAAAACGAATTTATATGCAGTTTTTATGCTCAAAATGTGTGAAATACTAAAAAAAAGTGTTATTCATCATGTATGCCAGAATGCATGAATGTGATGGAAATTATCATTCCTTTCACTTTCATGCTCCTCGTGCGTTTGCTGTGTTCTTAGCGCTGTACGAGCTCAGGAAAGCGGTTTTCTCACATAACTAATGCATGGTCATATAAAACACACAAAATGAATTTATATGCAGTTTTTATGCTCAAAATGTGTGAAATACTAAAAAAAGTGTTATTCATCATGTATGCCAGAATGCATGAATGTGATGGAAATTATCATTCTTTTCAGTTCTATGCTCCTCGTGCTGAGATAAAGCGTTTGCTGTGTTCTTAGCGCTGTACGAGCTCAGGAAAGCGGTTTTCTCACATAACTAATGCATGGTCATATAAAACACACAAAATGAATGTATGTGCAGTTTGTATGCTCAAAATGTGTAAAATACTAACAAAAAAGGTCTTATTCATCATGTATGCCAGAATGCATGAAAGTGTTGGAAATTATTATTCCTTTCACTTTCATGCTCCTCGTGCGTTTGCTGTGTTCTTAGCGCTGTACGAGCTCAGGAAAGCGGTTTTCTCACATAACTAATGCATGGTCATATAAAACACACAAAATGAATTTATATGCAGTTTTTATGCTCAAAATGTGTAAAATACTAACAAAAAAATTGTTATTCATCATGCATGCCAGAATGCATGAATGTGATGGAAATTATCATTCTTTTCAGTTCTATGCTCCTCGTGCTGAGATAAAGCGTTTGCTGTGTTCTTAGCGCTGTACGAGCTCAGGAAAGCGGTTTTCTCACACAACTAATGCATGGTCATATAAAACATACAAAACGAATTTAAATGCAGTTTGTATGCTCAAAATGTGTAAAATACTAAAAAAAAGGTGTTATTCATCATGTATGCCAGAATGCATGAATGTGATGGAAATTATCATTCCTTTCAGTTCTATGCTCCTCCTGGTGAGCTAAAGCGTTTGCTGTGTTCTTAGCGCTGTACGAGCTCAGGAAAGCGGTTTTCTCACATAACTAATGCATGGTCATATAAAACACACAAAATGAATTTATATGCAGTTTTTATGCTCAAAATGTGTAAAATACTAACAAAAAAAGTCTTATTCATCATGTATGTCAGAATGCATGAAAGTGTTGGAAATTATCATTCCTTTCACTTTCATGCTCCTCTTGCGTTTGCTGTGTTCTTAGCGCTGTACGAGCTCAGGAAAGCGGTTTTCTCACACAACTAATGCATGGTCATATAAAACACACAAAACTAATTTATATGCAGATTTTATGCTCAAAATGTTAAAATACTAAAAAAAAAGGTGTTATTCATCATGCATGCCAGAATGCATGAATGTGATGGAAATTATCATTCCTTTCAGTTCTATGCTCCTCCTGCTGAGATAAAGCGTTTGCTGTGTTCTTAGCGCTGTACGAGCTCAGGAAAGCGGTTTTCTCACACAACAAATGCATGGTCATATAAAACACACAAAATGAATTTATATGCAGTTTTTATGCTCAAAATGTGTAAAATACTAACAAAAAAATTGTTATTCATCATGCATGCCAGAATGCATGAATGTGATGGAAATTATCATTCCTTTCAGTTCTATGCTCCTCCTGCTGAGATAAAGCGTTTGCTGTGTTCTTAGCGCTGTACGAGCTCAGGAAAGCGGTTTTCTCACATAACTAATGCATGGTCATATAAAACACACAAAATGAATGTATGTGCAGTTTGTATGCTCAAAATGTGTAAAATACTAAAAAAAAGGTGTTATTCATCATGTATGCCAGAATGCATGAATGTGATGGAAATTATCATTCCTTTCACTTTCATGCTCCTCGTGCTGAGATAAAGCGTTTGCTGTGTTCTTAGCGCTGTACGAGCTCAGGAAAGCGGTTTTCTCACACAACTAATGCATGGTCATATAAAACACACAAAACGAATTTATATGCAGTTTTTATGCTCAAAATGTTAAAATATTTAAAAAAAAAAAGTTGTTATTCATCATGTATGCCAGAATGCATGAACGAGTTAGAAATTATCATTCCTTTCAGTTCTATGCTCCTCGTGCTGAGATAAAGCGTTTGCTGTGTTCTTAGCGCTGTACGAGCTCAGGAAAGCGATTTTTGACATAAACTTGCTAAATTAATACATAGCGTAATAGATCACACTCGAACGTCAATTAAATTTCTAGTTTTATTTGTCAAATACACAAAACATACTAAACATGATATTCAGAGAAATGCTTTGACAACGGTGCATAAAAACAGAAAAGAGTATTCAAACAAAGAATATAACTATAATAATAAATTAATAGACTATGAATAAGAAAACGTGCAAATAATTATGAAATAATAAAATAAAAATTATATAAATACAGCAAACAGCTTTTGGTTTATAGTTTATAGAATGAAGTAATGAGGATACCTTCTGTAAGCAATGGGTAGGGACAGAAGAGAGGCAGCGCATACATGGGAAAATGGTGGAAGATCGAGCTACGCTTCCGCCAATGCAGGTCAGAGGCCTGAGTACTTCTGATGGCGGGTTACCCTAGGAATGATGCGGTGGGAGGTAATGTTTTGGTAGTGGAGAGACATACATCATGAACACATGAGGCTTTAGCATGTTGTTTGCTTTATGTGTTCAAAAGCCAGCCTGTTTGAGCCAAGTTCAAGTAGCCGTTTATTTCATTTTAACCATAAATAGTTTAGTACACAGTGAAACAAAACAACGTTTCTCAAGGACAAATGTCCTACATACAGCATTACAATCATGAATGAACAAACGCTAGATGAATAAACAACCTAAATAGCTGCTTAGCTGTGACAAGACAGATTGACATTTTTAAGTTAACAGAAAACTATGTTCTATCCCCCGAAAAAAGCGACAACATGAAGTGCTCATTCAAATGTGCAAACAAGAGTTAGAACGTCACAACATGACACATTTCATTACTTTGTGCTAATGACATAATGAGTTGAGGTAGTGGGAAAGAGAAACAGTAAACAGGACACATTCGTTTGAAGTGGCAGCAAAGCTCAAATAGTTTTGTGCATATAACAAGTAAGAAGGTATAAGAAGGTGGTGTATCGACATACGCTTCCCCCCCAATGCAGGTCGGAGCTCTGAGTACTACTGATGAATCTACGGTGTGAGGAATGTAGGAATGATGCGGTATAAGGTAATGTTTCTGTTGTGGAGAGACATAGCTGGAGGAGAAACAGTAACCAGGACAGATTCCTTTGAAGTAGCAGCAAAGAGCAAAGTTTTGTGCATATAAAAAGAAATGGATATTGTGCAAAAGCTGGGTCTTCCTCAGCCTTCTCAGGAAGAGGAGATGTTTTTAATACTATCGTTTGCTGTTGAGGGACCGAGTGAGGTTCTCCTCCAGGTGGCCAACCAGGAATTTGGTGCTGTTGATGATCTCCACACAGGAGCAGTGATGTTCATCAGAGTTGCCGCTTTGTGTCCTCCTGAAGTCAACAACAATGCTCTTTGTTTTAGCAAAATTCAGCGACAGGTTGTTGTGACTACAGCAGACTGTTAGCCTCTGCACTTCCTCTCTTTGTGCTGACTCTTGGTTCTTGCTGATGAGACACACAGTTTCTCCCGAACGTCATGATGTTCTGCATGTCGAAGTGAGGGTAGAAGCTGTTCAGTGCATCTGAAATGGAGCCGTCCCTGTAACAGGCGGGTGACGATGAGTTCCTTTGGTGATGTCCTTTTGTTGGTGATTGCTGGTGAAGCCCTGCTATATGTTACCACTATCGCTGAACTGGTTGATAATTCTCTGGGGATGTGAGCGCTTTCAATCTCTATGGCCAAGGAACGTTTGGCCCTTGCTGCTCTGATGGCTTGGGTCTTCACAAGTCCACGCCCCTCCGCAGTAAATCTATTAAAGTTTCTGGTTGGTTGTGTGATGATGTTCTTGAAGAAGGTGACAACAGCACTTGTTGAAGTAGCTGGTCGCTGATTATGTTTACTCCTCCAAGTCAGTGAAGTCGCCGTAAGTTGCAGCCTTCCTAAATGGTGTTCTCAAAACAAAAGTGCAGGCTTCTATTGGCCAGGTTTTCACCGGCTTCAGCACCAGGTGTCCCTTAATCATCAACTGTAAACACTAGTCAGTTGATCATGAACATGAAGATAACTAGGCCTTTCACATCTAGGCAGACAAGACTGGTGTCACAGATTTACCGTGCTAGGCTACAGTAGGTAATTCCTGGAACTGCGAATCTGGCTGGGTCAGCTTATCGCTGCTGTTTGCTGCGACCTTTGTGAAGAGCCACAAAGAATGACAATCACCCAGGCATGAAAAGCACACATAAAAGGCAGAAGGGCAGTATGATGTGGTAGCTGGTGAGCGTTCCATACAAGCCCACAGTACGTTTTTTGAAAGAATGGGTTTCTCATGACATTTTGTCAAGCAGTTAGGGTCATGGGGTCTGAGCGATCTGAACCTCCCACAACCAAGTTTCAAGCATAGTTTCACAAACAGGTGGATCTATTCTCAGGTATTCTCAAAGAGGTAGGGCTAAAAACTTACAGCCACAGCCCAACAAAGAACCTAGGATGATTAATTTGCTCCCTGTATGCCCCAATTTGTCCACCATCTACTAGTGTTATCAGAGCAAGAGCCTAAGGCCCAGAGCCTCACACAGCACAATTGGTCTGAAAGTTCTCCAAAGAACTTCCTATTCAAGGTGGACTCCAATAAGTACATGGGCCCATATAAGACACAACTAGCATTAATTTTGGTTGCTTACCACCGGTCAGTCTCTGGTCAATGAAGATAAACCCCACCTCAAGCTTGCTCAAGCCAGTCATGTGCAGCACTCTGGAGGGAACATTGAACACTCATGGGTCTCAGGCTAGCACACACCATACAACGATCTACAAGTTCAACAAGAAGCTCTCTCAGAAGATGAAAGCCTAGAAGTTGGCCCTGCAGCCTTTTAATATAAAAAGAAGAAATATATTGAAAAGCAATGATGAACGGGCCCAAGCACCTGTGCCATAGGCATCCGGGCGCACAAAACAACCTGTGTGACTTTTGAGCACGCTGAGCCCCCTTAAACCCCATAGACAATGATGTCACTAAACATGGCATAAGTTTAAGACATCGTCGATGTTGGACGTCTCTTTCTATGCGTCATTGCTAATGATTGCTTGGTAACGACTGTAATGTCGTATGTGCCTGGGCCGGTCATCATTTGTGTGGAGAGTGTGGAGTGGAGAGGATGTGTACTGTGTGTATGGGGTGTGTGTAGAATGTGTACTGTATGTGCAGGATAAGAATTTGATGTGTGTCTGTGTTTGTTTATAGGGTGTGTGCACGTGTGTGTATGTGTAATATGTGTGGTATGTGTATGTGTGTGTCATGTGTGTGTGTTTGTGTGGGTGTGTTTATGTGTAGTGTGTATACAGTGTAATTTGTGGAATTCATGTCTGTAGAGTGTGTCTGTTTTTGTAGGTATTTGTGTGAGTGTTAGTCTTTGTGTATGATCTGTTGTGAGTATTTAGGACGTACAGTGTGTGTGTGTGTGTGTGTGTGTGTGTGTGTGATGGATGGATGTATATTCCTAGAACTTCCCGGCACAGCTGCTGTGCCTTGTTGCACAGAAACAAAAAGCACACAGAAATGGCCAAATGACTGTATGATATGCTACGTGGTGAACACAATTGAAGGTTGTGGTACGTTTGCGGAATTGGGTTGTTTACTTGTTCCATCTTATCAAGCAGATAGAATCATCTATCTAGAGCTATTTCATCCACCAACAAACCCCTTACCCAGTGTCTCACCAACAGCTGGAACAGCTGGAAAGAGGGAAGGTAATAATAAACTATCCTCTTCCTCCCACAAAGAACCAAGAATTGCATGATCAATTTGTTCCCTGCAGCCAGTTTGGCTACCATCTACCCACAAAGAATGTACATCAGGCTATTGAAGGTATCGCCGATCACTCCCCAGTTGATGAAGATAAACACCTCCTCAAGCTCACTAATGCCCAGTCCTGTACACAGCATTCTAGCGGGTCTATCACCATCAATATCACAATGGGGACCCCGCATGCATGGTCAGTCGAGGAACACTTATGCATCCAAGGCAGCCACGTACTATACGGTCTGCTTGTCTACAGAGGAGCTCTCTGAAGTTGAAGGCCAAGAAGTTGGCTTTTTAAAATTAAAAGAATAAATATAATTACAAGCAGCGATGAGCGGGACCAAACAACTGTGCCATCGCCACTTGGTCACACCTTACAATCTCTTTGATTTTTTATCACGCTACGTCCTTTTAAACAAGTATGACATAAGTGTAAGGCATTGTCATGGCTGGACGTGTCTTTCTAGTTATGCATTGTTAGTTGTCACTCAGTGTCAGACGGGTTTCATGGTGACTGTAATATCGCTGGTGCTTGAGAAGGTCATCATTTGTGTAGGATTCTAGGAAGTGTGTAGATGTTGGTAGACAAACACAAGATGTGTGTGAGACGTCTATGTGCCTGTGGTTCCGATTTGTTGTGTTTATTAACGATGTGGACTGTGTGTGTGTTATGTGTAATGGTTGTGTGTATGTGTAGTATATGTGAGTGTAGGATGTAAGTGTGTAGTATGTGTATGTCTAATGTTTATGGCTTTGGTAATTGCGTAGTATGTTTGTGTGTGTGTGTGTGGGAATGCATGATTCTGTGTGTTCAGGATGTGATTGAATTCCTGTGTCTGCTCGTGTCAGCCTATCACTTCTTTATGTTTCAAACTTTGCTAGGAACCCTTCTGGGTCAAAAATTAAAGACACACAGAGACAACCGAAGAGCTCTATGATGTGCTGTGTGGTGAGCGTTCCATAATAGGCAGCAGAGCAGTACGTTTGTGGAAATGGCATACTTGTGGCCTTTTATTGAGGAGACAGTCTCATAAGCTTTAAGTTATCTAAAACATCCACAAACTCCTTCCCTAGTCAAACAGGTGGCCTTATATGAGGTATTCTCTAATAGTTAGGGCCAAAAACTTAAACACCCCCCAAAACGAGACTGGGGTTGCGTGATCAATCTGGTCCCTACAGCCAATTTGGATACCCATGCTGCCAGAGCAAGCTCCCAAGACCCAGAGCATCATCCAGAACAGTGGGGCCATTGAAGATACAACAAAGATTGAATTTTGCTTGCATAGAGCTATCACTCCTCGCCAGTCAATGTCGATAAACACCTCCTAAAGCTTGCTTAAGCCAGTCTTGTGCAGTACTTCGATGGGTCCATCAACAACAACATCATTATGCGGACCCCGTATACACGGTCAGGGGTGGAACATGGGTCCGAGACAGGCACATAATATTCCTTGGTATGGCTGTATATGTGTATATGCTGTTGCGACTTGTTTCGAACCTCAAATCCTGTGTGCCTTTTCACCATGCTAAGACCTCTTAAACAAATATGACATCAGTTTAAGGATGTCTCTTTCTGGTGCGCCATTGCTAGCTCTCTCAATGTCGGCTGAATGTCGTCACTCTAATGCCGCAGGGCCTTCAGATTGTCAATGAATGTGTACACAGCATAAAATGTGTGTCTGTGTGTGTCTGTGTGTGTGTGTCTGTGTCTGTGTGTGTGTGGTTGTGTGTGTGTGTGTCTGTGCGTGTGTGTGTGTGTGTGAGTGTGTCTTTGTGTGTTTGAGTGTGTATGTATGTGTGTGTATGTGTCGAATGGGTTTGTGTGAAGTATGTTTAATGTTTGTGTGTGTAGAATACTGCTATAAAATGAATAATTATCAATTATCAAGTTCTTCAATCACTCAAACCAGCTTCATCAATGAGTGCTCCACATGCACATTCAGTCTGTACATGTCGGGCAGTCACGGTACTATACTTCTCATTTTCTCCACCAAAAGCGGCCTTGCTTAACTTAAACGTCATGAACTTCATGTTGAACTGTGTGTGTGTGTATGTATGTGTGTGTCTGCCGTATGGGTTTGTGTGGAATATGTTTAATGTATGTTTAATGATTGTAGTGTTTGTGTTTGTAGAATAGTGTTATAAAATGAATAATTATCATAATAGCTCTTCAATCACGCAAACCCGCTTCAGCACTGAGTGCTCCACATGCACATTCATGCAACGTACATGTCTGTACATGTCGGGCAGTCATGGTACTATTCTTCACATTTTCTCCACCAAAAGCGGCCTGCTTAACTTAAACGTCTTGAACATCATGTTGAACTGTGTGTGTGTGTGTGTGTGTGTGTATGGAGTATTGTTGCTTGTATGCATGAATTACGTTTGTTTGTTTGTTAGAAGTATGTGTGTATTTGTTCTATGTGTTGTGTTTGTTCTAACACGTGTGTTATTACGTGTTGTGCATGTGTAGTATGTGTGCGTATGTAGATTGTGTGTGTGTGTGTGTGTGTGTGTGTGTGTGTGTGTGTGTGTGTGTGTGTGTGTGTGTGTTTATTATACTCTTCCAATCTCGCATCAACCCGCATCATCGATCATCGATGAGTCATTCACGTGTACATTCAGGCTAGTTAATTTATTACCGTCGTCGGCAACTACGAGGTTGCTGGCATGGTAATGTCTGCAGTCGGTCGTAGATAGGAGGCGTGTGTGCACTGTAACTCCACAGGTCTTTTGACTGGCAACCTCACAGTCAACTTCACCACAGATTTCTTTTCACGCTGAAAATGTGAAAAAGACTAACAAAAAGGTTGTGATTCAACATGTATGCCAGGATGCCTTTCAGTCTTATCCTTGTCGTGGTGAAATAAAGCGTTTGCTGTGTTCTTATTAGCGTTGTACGATCTCAGGAAAGTTGTTTTCTCAGACAACTAATGCATGGTCATGTATAACGCACAAAACAAATTTAGATGCAGTTTTTATGCTCAAAATGAGTAAAAGACTAACAAAAACGTTGTTTTTCATCATGTATGCCAGAATGCCTGAAAATCTTGGAAATTATCATTGCTTTCATTTTTATGCTCCTCGTGCTGCGATAAAGCGTTCCCTGTGTTCTTAGCGCTGTACGAGCTTAGGAAAGCGGTTTTCTCACACAACTAATGCATGGTCATATAAACCACACAAAATGAATTTATATGCAGTTTTTATGCTCAAAATGTGTAAAATACGAAGAAAAAAATTGTTATTCATCATGCATGCCAGAATGCATGAATGTGATGGAAATTATCATTCCTTTCAGTTCTATGCTCCTCTTGCTGAGATAAAGCCTTTGCTGTGTTCTTAGCGCTGTACAGCTCAGGAAAGCGGTTTCTCACACAACTAATGCATGGTCCTGTAAAACACAAAATAAGTTCATATCAAGTTTGTATGCTCAAAATGTGTTAAAAATGAACAAAAAAGTTGTTATTCATCATGTATGCCAGAATCCATGAAAGTGTTGGAAATTATCATTCCTTTCACTTCCATGCTCTTCGTGCTGAGATAAAGCGTTTGCTGTGTTCTTAGCGCTGTACGAGCTCAGGAAAGCGGTTTTCTCACATAACTAATGCATGGTCATATAAAACACACAAAATGAATTTATATGCAGTTTTTATGCTCAAAATGAGGAAAAGACTAACAAAAACGTTGTTTTTCATCATGTATGCCAGAATGCCTGAAAATGTTGGAAATTATCATTGCTTTCATTTTTATGCTCCTCGTGCTGCGATAAAGCGTTCCCTGTGTTCTTAGCGCTGTACGAGCTTAGGAAAGCGGTTTTCTCACACAACTAATGCATGGTCATATAAAACACACAAAATTAATTTATATGCAGATTTTATGCTCAAAATGTTAAAATACTAAAAAAAAAAGGTGTTATTCATCATGTATGCCAGAATGCATGAATGTGATGGAAATTATCATTCCTTTCAGTTCTATGCTCCTCCTGCTGAGATAAAGCGTTTGCTGTGTTCTTAGCGCTGTACGAGCTCAGGAAAGCGGTTTTCTCACACAACAAATGCATGGTCATATAAAACACACAAAATGAATTTATATGCAGTTTTTATGCTCAAAATGTGTAAAATACTAACAAAAAAATTGTTATTCATCATGCATGCCAGAATGCATGGATGTGATGGAAATTATCATTCCTTTCAGTTCTATGCTCCTCCTGCTGAGATAAAGCGTTTGCTGTGTTCTTAGCGCTGTACGAGCTCAGGAAAGCGGTTTTCTCACACAACTAATGCATGGTCATATAAAACACACAAAACGAATTTATATGCAGTTTTTATGCTCAAAATGTGTAAAATACTAAAAAAAAAAAAGGTGTTATTCATCATGTATGCCAGAATGCATGAATGTTTTTTTTTTTTTTTTACTTTATTTATGGGTTTTTATACAACATTGCAGAACAGACGACAATAACTTGATTCAATTGAGAAATTATATACATGTATAGTAATAGTAATAAAAAATAAAATAAGATAAAAATAATAACAATAATTAAGATAATTAGAAGCGTGGCTTAGAAAACAGTAAAAATGCACAATCAATGTCATAAAAAAAAGAGAGAATTCTGGAAGTAAAATTAGTCTATATCTGACAGTGAAACCTGTTCTCTGACATATTGTTTGAAAGGGTTCCAAGCTTTATGAAACTGGCTAGATGAGCCTCTTAGAGAATGCTTGATTTTTTCTAACTTTAGAAAAAAGAGGACATCACGAATCCATTGTGTTGGTGTTGGATTGTATAATAAAAGCTATACAATCAGATTGTATCTTTGTAAAATTATATGATGCAGGAGTAATTCCAAAAAGGGCTATCAATGGGCAAGGGGAGATCGATTTCCCTAAAAAACTAGAGAGAGTTTCAAAAATGATGGACCAGAAACCCCTAAGCTTTGTACAGGACCAAAACATATGTGCATGAGAGGCTGGGGAAAACCTACAGCGATCACAAGCAGGATCTACATCCTGAAAGTGCTTGGATAGTTTTAAATTTGTCCAATGTACACGGTGTACAATTTTGCACTGTAGAAGTCCGTGTCTTGCACATACTGAAGACTTGTGTATTCTATATAATGCTGCTTCCCAGTCCTCATCAGAAATAACTATTTCTAAGTCTTCTTCCCACCAAGCTTTTATTTGGGAAAGGGATATGTGGAGTGGGGCCAAGATTTTGCAATAAAGTATTGATACGATGCCTTTCCATCTTAGAGGGTCCTCCAATATATGATCATATGGAGAGCATGGAGGCGGGGCAGGGAACTGAGGAAACATTTTACGCACAAAGTCACGAATTTGGAGGTAGCGGAAAAAGTGATTTTTAGGAATATGAAACTGCTCGCACATCTGCTGGAATGAACAGAAAACCCCCTCATAGTACAAATCATTAATTACCCTAATACCTTTAGCATTCCAAGACTTAAAAGATTTATCAATTATTGAAGGATTGAAGACATGATTAGAATTAATAGGAGATTTAGGGGACATAGTTTGCCATCCGAAATGACGTCTCATCTGTTTCCAAATTTTAATAGTAGATCTTACAAGTGAATTTTTAATAAAATTTTCGCAAGGAAAGGAAAGAGGAGCGTAAACTAAAGCTGCTAGGGAAGAAGGCAAGCATGAGGCTGATTCAATGGCGATCCATGATCTTCATATAGCCAGTGTAGTATAGGACGAATATTTGAGGCCCAATAGTAACATTGAAAATTAGGTAACGACATTCCACCCAATGACTTAGGACGTTGCAGAAGACTTTTACGTATTCTAGCAGGTTTTCCATTCCATATAAATGAACCGAGAGCGCTATCCAGCTTACGGAAAAATGAATTGGATATAAACACTGGAATGCACTGAAACAGATATGTGAACTTAGGCAGCACATTCATTTTAATAGAATTTATTCGACCTGCAACTGATAATGGGAGCCGTGCCCACCGCTTTAAATCCTGTTCAACCCGCTCCAATAAACGAGGAAAGTTCTCAGCAAAAAGTTTAGAAAAAGAATTAGGGATGTGTATACCAAGGTATGTAAATGAGTGGGAAACTTTAAAAGGGAAAGAAGTAGTAGGGAGCTCACGGGCGGCATTATTAATAGGAAACATTTCACTTTTTTGTAAATTTAATTTATAGCCAGAGAGCTTTCTGAATATATCGAAAATTTTAAGGACGTGAGGCAGGGAATTAGACGGGTCAGAAATATATAAAATCAAGTCATCTGCATACAGAGAAACTTTATGCTCTTGTCCTCCTCTGATTATACCAGCTATTTTTGAATTCTGGCGCAAAGCAATGGCCAGAGGCTCTATTGCGACTGCAAACAAAAGAGGCGACAGAGGGCAGCCCTGTCTTGTGCCTCGATTAATCTGAAAATATGCGGAAGAGATATTGTTAGTGTGGACAGAGGCAAGTGGGACTTTATATAAGAGTTTAACCCAAGATATTAAATTTGCTCCGAAACCAAACATTTCAAGAGTGTGAAATAAATAGTCCCACTCCACCCTGTCAAATGCCTTTTCTGCGTCAAGTGATATCAGGACTTCAGGCGTTGATGAAGACATAGGATGATAGAGGATGTTAAGTAATCTTCTGACATTAAAGAATGAAAATCTATTTTTAATGAAGCCAGTTTGGTCAGTAGAAATAATATTAGGAAGAACTGTTTCTAATCGTGAAGCAAGAATTTTGGCTAAAATTTTTACGTCAACGTTCAAAAGAGATATTGGACGGTATGAACTACACATATGGGGATCGTTGTCCTTTTTCAGAATTAAGGAAATTGAAGCTTCCCGCAGAGTTTGGGGAAGACAGGCTTGATCGAATGATTCATTGTACATATTTAGCAAAAGGGGAGCTACTTGTCCAGAAAATTTCTTTAAAAATTCAGCCGGGAAACCATCTGGGCCAGGACTTTTGCCACATTGCATGGCTGAAATGGCATCACAAACCTCATCTAAAGAAATGGGGCCATCCAAAAATTGCATAGCATCAGTTTTGACATGAGGTAATGAGAAATCTTTAAAAAAGTTATGAAAGTCTTCGTAACCAGAGGTTTGCTCAGAAGAATACAGTAACCGATAAAATTCCAAAAATGAGTTATTGATTTCACGATGATCTGACAGTAAGGTATTATGTGTTTTAATGGCTGGTATAATATGGGAAGCAGAGGACTGCCTAAGCTGATGGGCCAAGAGCCTATTTGCCTTCTCCCCATACTCATAAAAAGCATGTCTTGATTTAATCAACATCTCCTCAGTAACAGCAGTAGAAAGGGTGTTGAAATCAGATTTTAAGAGAAGGTATTCTTTAAGTATTACGGATGAAGGACTACTTATATATTGATTTTCTAACTGCGAGATGCGATCTGTCAGACCCGCCATAGACCTCCTCAGTTTGTTCTTTTCAAATGACATATAAGATATAATTTGGCCTCTAATATAGGCTTTGAATGTTTCCCAAAATGTGCTGTGCGTTACATCTGGGGTAGCATTTACTCTAACAAAAAAGTCTATTTGGGAAGAAATAGTCTGGACAAAGTCCTCAATAGTTAGCAGTCGAACATTCAGCCTCCAAGGTGGGCGCTGCATGTACCTACATTCAAACCTCAGGCCTAAGGTAAGAGGCGCATGGTCTGAAATGACAATTGCATTGTAAGCACAATGTTGAACCAATGACAGGAGCTTGTTATCAATTAAAAAGTAATCAGTGCGAGAGAAAGATTGATGAACATGAGAAAAGAAAGAATAGCCACGTGTAGATGGGTTTAGAAATCGCCAAATGTCTGTAACTGCATAATCATTAAGAAAAGAATTGATTATTTTTGCTGACTTTGAGAGGGCTGCTCCTCGTTGAGAAGTTCTGTCGAGTTGAGGATTTAAACAAAGATTGAGATCTCCCCCGATGAATAAATAACTTGAGTGCAAATTTGGTATAGCAGAAAAAAACTTAGTAAAAAATTTATCATCATCAAAGTTAGGTGCATAAATATTAGCCAATATCACCGGTGTGTTGAACAATAGCCCAGATACTATGATGTATCTGCCGTTGCGGTCAGCCAGCACATCTGACGGATTAAAAGAAATATCTTTATGAATAAGGATAGCAACTCCCCTTGCTCTACTAGAAAATAAGGAATGGAAAGATTGAGACACCCATCTTCTACGCAATTTAGCATGGTCAGAGATATTAAGATGGGTCTCCTGTAAAAAGACAATTTTAGCTTGTAAACCATCCAGGTGAGTTATCACTTTGTTAAGCTTAGAAGGACGGCCAAGACCTTTTACATTCCAGCTTACAAAATTAATGACTCTGTTTATAGATGTAAAGGTGAGAGAAAAATATTACAGATGTATACAGAGATATTGAAAATGTACAAAAAAAAGAAATTGATTGTGCAACCAATAAAATGTAGCCACAACATCTTGAAAAGGAGAGAGAAAAAAACAAACAAGCAAACAAACAAACCCACAAACCTATAACCCCCACCCACTTCAACACCTCCCTGAACCTGGTGCATGCAAATCCCCATATGATACAAGAAAACGCAGACGATGAACTTTCCGTCTAAGATACGCAAAAAACAAACAAAAAAAAGAACTAAGCGTATCGTCAGGTGAGCCAACATAGATTAAACTTACAGACTACAACATAGGTGTTTACCTTAACAAAATGATTATAAGTATAATAATAATAATAACAGTAATAATATTGTTATTATTGTAATAATAATAATAATAACTCGCTTCAGACAAGCTACACACCATACAGGCCAAAAAAAAGGTAATAATAATAAGAATAATAGCATTAATAACTAAATAAAGTAGCACACTTGTCGAGGCATACTTCGAAATTAAACAGTAATTTAAGTGAGTACTAATAAAAGTAATAAAAGAAAAGTAACGCGAGGCACTTTGTCAAAGCAAAGTGTGAATCCTTCCAGATCACTGCAGAGGAGAATACCTTGCAAACCTGCGAGGTGGACGATTGTCCTTGAAAGACAGCAAATAGAACGGAGTTCCCACCAAAAGTTACTAAGGCAAAACTGTAGTTCCGTTCGCGTCGACGGTCTTGGTGCTTTTTACATGCTCCATCGCTTTATGAGGATCTGTAAAGAGCTGCTCTGAGTTACCTGGAAGTGTAATACGAAATCTGGCAGGATGACGAAATCCGAATCGAGCTCCTTGGACATTACGTAGGTGTTTGCGCACTTCACCAAAAGCCGCTCTCTTCTTTTCCTCGTTAGAGGTAAGATCGGGAAAAAGAAAGACAGATTTTCCCTTGTAGGTCAGCTTTCCATTTTGGCGCGCAGTTTGGAGAATCTGTTCACGAACGTGGAAGAAGTGAACCCTAATAATAAAGGGTCTGGGCGGCTGATCGGGCTTGGGCTTTGGTTGGAGTGACCTATGGGCTCGGTCGAGAAGCGGCTTCTCTTCCAAGCCCAACAGATCGCGGAGTAAGTTTGAAACAAATTCTGTGGGGCGGTTGCCCTCTTCCCCTTCACTGATTCCGATCAGTCTGATGTTATTTCTCCTTGATCTGCTCTCCAGATCCTCGCACTTCAAAGACAAAGCGTTAACCTCGGTTTGAAGTTTGGCCACCGTCGTTTCAAGGCGCACAAGGGTATCACTCGCAACCGTCGCTGAATCCTCTACGGCTCGCAGCCGCTCATCCTGCGCGCTAAGCGATTGCTGTATTGAGGCAACAGCCGATGTAAACTCTTCTTTAACACCATTTATGTCTGTTTGTAGACCGCTGATCGCACACTCAATCTTGACACAAATGTCATTTTTTAAGGATTCAAGTGACTGCTTGAACATTTCGGCAGTGAGCGAGTCCCCCTCGTGACTCCCTCTAGGGTCAGCCGAGCTAGCCGTGCTAGCCCGCGTCTCATAGCCACCTCGTTTGCTGCCAGGAGCTGCCATTTTACCACAAACGGTATCCACTAATTTTGCGCGAATATGTGTTCATAAATCACACTGTGGTCAGAAAATATATAAAATAAACATCCGAGTCTGATTATTATTTACTTGAAATTTCACCTGCGAGGAGCTCACTAAAAACGCGTCCGCATCACGTTCGCGCTACAGCGCCCCCCCCAGAATGCATGAATGTGATGGAAATTATCATTCCTTTCAGTTCTATGGTCCTCGTGCTGAGATAAAGCGTTTGCTGTGTTCTTAGCGCTGTACGAGCTCAGGAAAGCGGTTTTCTCACACAACTAATGCATGGTCATATAAAACACACAAAACGAATTTATATGCAGTTTTTATGCTCAAAATGTGTAAAATACTAACAAAAAAAGGTGTTATTCATCATGTATGCCAGAATGCATGAATGTGATGGAAATTATCATTCTTTTCAGTTCTATGCTCCTCGTGCTGAGATAAAGCGTTTGCTGTGTTCTTAGTGCTGTACGAGCTCAGGAAAGCGGTTTTCTCACACAACTAAGGCATGGTCATATAAAACACACAAAACGAATTTATATGCAGTTTTTATGCTCAAAATGTGTGAAATACTAAAAAAAAGTGTTATTCATCATGTATGCCAGAATGCATGAATGTGATGGAAATTATCATTCCTTTCACTTTCATGCTCCTCGTGCGTTTGCTGTGTTCTTAGCGCTGTACGAGCTCAGGAAAGCGGTTTTCTCACATAACTAATGCATGGTCATATAAAACACACAAAATGAATTTATATGCAGTTTTTATGCTCAAAATGTGTGAAATACTAAAAAAAGTGTTATTCATCATGTATGCCAGAATGCATGAATGTGATGGAAATTATCATTCTTTTCAGTTCTATGCTCCTCGTGCTGAGATAAAGCGTTTGCTGTGTTCTTAGCGCTGTACGAGCTCAGGAAAGCGGTTTTCTCACATAACTAATGCATGGTCATATAAAACACACAAAATGAATGTATGTGCAGTTTGTATGCTCAAAATGTGTAAAATACTAACAAAAAAGGTCTTATTCATCATGTATGCCAGAATGCATGAAAGTGTTGGAAATTATCATTCCTTTCACTTTCATGCTCCTCGTGCGTTTGCTGTGTTCTTAGCGCTGTACGAGCTCAGGAAAGCGGTTTTCTCACATAACTAATGCATGGTCATATAAAACACACAAAATGAATTTATATGCAGTTTTTATGCTCAAAATGTGTAAAATACTAACAAAAAAATTGTTATTCATCATGCATGCCAGAATGCATGAATGTGATGGAAATTATCATTCTTTTCAGTTCTATGCTCCTCGTGCTGAGATAAAGCGTTTGCTGTGTTCTTAGCGCTGTACGAGCTCAGGAAAGCGGTTTTCTCACACAACTAATGCATGGTCATATAAAACATACAAAACGAATTTAAATGCAGTTTGTATGCTCAAAATGTGTAAAATACTAAAAAAAAGGTGTTATTCATCATGTATGCCAGAATGCATGAATGTGATGGAAATTATCATTCCTTTCAGTTCTATGCTCCTCCTGCTGAGATAAAGCGTTTGCTGTGTTCTTAGCGCTGTACGAGCTCAGGAAAGCGGTTTTCTCACACAACAAATGCATGGTCATATAAAACATACAAAACGAATTTAAATGCAGTTTGTATGCTCAAAATGTGTAAAATACTAAAAAAAAGGTGTTATTCATCATGTATGCCAGAATGCATGAATGTGATGGAAATTATCATTCCTTTCAGTTCTATGCTCCTCCTGCTGAGATAAAGCGTTTGCTGTGTTCTTAGCGCTGTACGAGCTCAGGAAAGCGGTTTTCTCACACAACTAATGCATGGTCATATAAAACACACAAAACTAATTTATATGCAGATTTTATGCTCAAAATGTTAAAATACTAAAAAAAAAAAGGTGTTATTCATCATGTATGCCAGAATGCATGAATGTGATGGAAATTATCATTCCTTTCAGTTCTATGCTCCTCCTGCTGAGATAAAGCGTTTGCTGTGTTCTTAGCGCTGTACGAGCTCAGGAAAGCGGTTTTCTCACACAACAAATGCATGGTCATATAAAACACACAAAATGAATTTATATGCAGTTTTTATGCTCAAAATGTGTAAAATACTAACAAAAAAATTGTTATTCATCATGCATGCCAGAATGCATGAATGTGATGGAAATTATCATTCCTTTCAGTTCTATGCTCCTCCTGCTGAGATAAAGCGTTTGCTGTGTTCTTAGCGCTGTACGAGCTCAGGAAAGCGGTTTTCTCACACAACTAATGCATGGTCATATAAAACACACAAAACGAATTTATATGCAGTTTTTATGCTCAAAATGTTAAAATACTAAAAAAAAAGGTGTTATTCATCATGTATGCCAGAATGCATGAATGTGATGGAAATTATCATTCTTTTCAGTTCTATGCTCTTCGTGCTGAGATAAAGCGTTTGCTGTGTTCTTAGCGCTGTACGAGCTCAGGAAAGCGGTTTTCTCACATAACTAATGCATGGTC
This sequence comes from Clarias magur, assembly GCA_013621035.1. Taxonomy (NCBI): domain Eukaryota; kingdom Metazoa; phylum Chordata; class Actinopteri; order Siluriformes; family Clariidae; genus Clarias; species Clarias magur. The sequence goes on from QNUK01001502.1 coordinate 23,358, forward strand.
ATATAAAACATACAAAACGAATTTAAATGCAGTTTGTATGCTCAAAATGTGTAAAATACTAACAAAAAAGGTCTTATTCATCATGTATGCCAGAATGCATGAATGTGATGGAAATTATCATTCCTTTCACTTTCATGCTCCTCTTGCGTTTGCTGTGTTCTTAGCGCTGTACGAGCTCAGGAAAGCGGTTTTCTCACACAACTAATGCATGGTCATATAAAACACACAAAACGAATTTATATGCAGTTTTTATGCTCAAAATGTTAAAATATTTAAAAAAAAAAAAGTTGTTATTCATCATGTATGCCAGAATGCATGAACGAGTTAGAAATTATCATTCCTTTCAGTTCTATGCTCCTCGTGCTGAGATAAAGCGTTTGCTGTGTTCTTAGCGCTGTACGAGCTCAGGAAAGCGATTTTTGACATAAACTTGCTAAATTAATACATAGCGTAATAGATCACACTCGAACGTCAATTAAATTTCTAGTTTTATTTGTCAAATACACAAAACATACTAAACATGATATTCAGAGAAATGCTTTGACAACGGTGCATAAAAACAGAAAAGAGTATTCAAACAAAGAATATAACTATAATAATCAATTAATAGACTATGAATAAGAAAACGTGCAAATAATTATGAAATAATAAAATAAAAATTATATAAATACAGCAAACAGCTTTTGGTTTATAGTTTATAGAATGAAGTAATGAGGATACCTTCTGTAAGCAATGGGTAGGGACAGAAGAGAGGCAGCGCATACATGGGAAAATGGTGGAAGATCGAGCTACGCTTCCGCCAATGCAGGTCAGAGGCCTGAGTACTTCTGATGGCGGGTTACCCTAGGAATGATGCGGTGGGAGGTAATGTTTTGGTAGTGGAGAGACATACATCATGAACACATGAGGCTTTAGCATGTTGTTTGCTTTATGTGTTTAAAAGCCAGCCTGTTTGAGCCAAGTTCAAGTAGCCGTTTATTTCATTTTAACCATAAATAGTTTAGTACACAGTGAAACGAAACAACGTTTCTCAAGGACAAATGTCCTACATACAGCATTACCATCATGAATGAACAAACGCTAGATGAATAAACAACCTAAATAGCTGCTTAGCTGTGACAAGACAGATTGACATTTTTAAGTTAACAGAAAACTATGTTCTATCCCCCGAAAAAAGCGACAACATGAAGTGCTCATTCAAATGTGCAAACAAGAGTTAGAACGTCACAACATGACACATTTCATTACTTTGTGCTAATGACATAATGAGTTGAGGTAGTGGGAAAGAGAAACAGTAAACAGGACACATTCGTTTGAAGTGGCAGCAAAGCTCAAATAGTTTTGTGCATATAACAAGTAAGAAGGTATAAGAAGGTGGTGTATCCACATACGCTTCCCCCCAATGCAGGTCGGAGCTCTGAGTACTACTGATGAATCTACGGTGTGAGGAATGTAGGAATGATGCGGTATAAGGTAATGTTTCTGTTGTGGAGAGACATAGCTGGAGGAGAAACAGTAACCAGGACAGATTCCTTTGAAGTAGCAGCAAAGAGCAAAGTTTTGTGCATATAAAAAGAAATGGATATTGTGCAAAAGCTGGGTCTTCCTCAGCCTTCTCAGGAAGAGGAGATGTTTTTAATACTATCGTTTGCTGTTGAGGGACCGAGTGAGGTTCTCCTCCAGGTGGCCAACCAGGAATTTGGTGCTGTTGATGATCTCCACACAGGAGCAGTGATGTTCATCAGAGTTGCCGCTTTGTGTCCTCCTGAAGTCAACAACAATGCTCTTTGTTTTAGCAAAATTCAGCGACAGGTTGTTGTGACTACAGCAGACTGTTAGCCTCTGCACTTCCTCTCTTTGTGCTGACTCTTGGTTTTTGCTGATGAGACACACAGTTTCTCCCGAACGTCATGATGTTCTGCATGTCGAAGTGAGGGTAGAAGCTGTTCAGTGCATCTGAAATGGAGCCGTCACTGTAACAGGCGGGTGACGATGAGTTCCTTTGGTGATGTCTTTTTGTTGGTGATTGCTGGTGAAGCCCTGCTATATGTTACCACTATCGCTGAACTGGTTGATAATTCTCTGGGCATGTGAGCGCTTTCAATCTCTATGGCCAAGGAACGTTTGGCCCTTGCTGCTCTGATGGCTTGGGTCTTCACAAGTCCACGCACCTCCGCAGTAAATCTATTAAAGTTTCTGGTTGGTTGTGTGATGATGTTCTTGAAGAAGGTGACAACAGCACTTGTTGAAGTAGCTGGTCGCTGATTATGTTTACTCCTCCAAGTCAGTGAAGTCGCCGTAAGTTGCAGCCTTCCTAAATGGTGTTCTCAAAACAAAAGTGCAGGCTTCTATTGGCCAGGTTTTCACCCGCTTCAGCACCAGGTGTCCCTTAATCATCAACTGTAAACACTAGTCAGTTGATCATGAACATGAAGATAACTAGGCCTTTCACATCTAGGCAGACAAGACTGGTGTCACAGATTTACCGTGCTAGGCTACAGTAGGTAATTCCTGGAACTGCGAATCTGGCTGGGTCAGCTTATCGCTGCTGTTTGCTGCGACCTTTGTGAAGAGCCACAAAGAATGACAATCACCCAGGCATGAAAAGCACACATAAAAGGCAGAAGGGCAGTATGATGTGGTAGCTGGTGAGCGTTCCATACAAGCCCACAGTACGTTTTTTGAAAGAATGGGTTTCTCATGACATTTTGTCAAGCAGTTAGGGTCATGGGGTCTGAGCGATCTGAACCTCCCACAACCAAGTTTCAAGCATAGTTTCACAAACAGGTGGATCTATTCTCAGGTATTCTCAAAGAGGTAGGGCTAAAAACTTACAGCCACAGCCCAACAAAGAACCTAGGATGATTAATTTGCTCCCTGTATGCCCCAATTTGTCCACCATCTACTAGTGTTATCAGAGCAAGAGCCTAAGGCCCAGAGCCTCACACAGCACAATTGGTCTGAAAGTTCTCCAAAGAACTTCCTATTCAAGGTGGACTCCAATAAGTACATGGGCCCATATAAGACACAACTAGCATTAATTTTGGTTGCTTACCACCGGTCAGTCTCTGGTCAATGAAGATAAACCCCACCTCAAGCTTGCTCAAGCCAGTCATGTGCAGCACTCTGGAGGGAACATTGAACACTCATGGGTCTCAGGCTAGCACACACCATACAACGATCTACAAGTTCAACAAGAAGCTCTCTCAGAAGATGAAAGCCTAGAAGTTGGCCCTGCAGCCTTTTAATATAAAAAGAAGAAATATATTGAAAAGCAATGATGAACGGGCCCAAGCACCTGTGCCATAGGCATCCGGGCGCACAAAACAACCTGTGTGACTTTTGAGCACGCTGAGCCCCCTTAAACCCCATAGACAATGATGTCACTAAACATGGCATAAGTTTAAGACATCGTCGATGTTGGACGTCTCTTTCTATGCGTCATTGCTAATGATTGCTTGGTAACGACTGTAATGTCGTATGTGCCTGGGCCGGTCATCATTTGTGTGGAGAGTGTGGAGTGGAGAGGATGTGTACTGTGTGTATGGGGTGTGTGTAGAATGTGTACTGTATGTGCAGGATAAGAATTTGATGTGTGTCTGTGTTTGTTTATAGGGTGTGTGCACGTGTGTGTATGTGTAATATGTGTGGTATGTGTATGTGTGTGTCATGTGTGTGTGTTTGTGTGGGTGTGTTTATGTGTAGTGTGTATACAGTGTAATTTGTGGAATTCATGTCTGTAGAGTGTGTCTGTTTTTGTAGGTATTTGTGTGAGTGTTAGTCTTTGTGTATGATCTGTTGTGAGTATTTAGGACGTACAGTGTGTGTGTGTGTGTGTGTGTGTGTGTGATGGATGGATGTATATTCCTAGAACTTCCCGGCACAGCTGCTGTGCCTTGTTGCACAGAAACAAAAAGCACACAGAAATGGCCAAATGACTGTATGATATGCTACGTGGTGAACACAATTGAAGGTTGTGGTACGTTTGCGGAATTGGGTTGTTTACTTGTTCCATCTTATCAAGCAGATAGAATCATTTATCTAGAGCTATTTCATCCACCAACAAACCCCTTACCCAGTGTCTCACCAACAGCTGGAACAGCTGGAAAGAGGTAAGGTAATAATAAACTATCCTCTTCCTCCCACAAAGAACCAAGAATTGCATGATCAATTTGTTCCCTGCAGCCAGTTTGGCTACCATCTACCCACAAAGAATGTACATCAGGCTATTGAAGGTATCGCCGATCACTCCCCAGTTGATGAAGATAAACACCTCCTCAAGCTCACTAATGCCCAGTCCTGTACACAGCATTCTGGCGGGTCTATCACCATCAATATCACAATGGGGACCGCGCATGCATGGTCAGTCGAGGAACACTTATGCATCCAAGGCAGCCACGTACTATACGGTCTGCTTGTCTACAGAGGAGCTCTCTGAAGTTGAAGGCCAAGAAGTTGGCTTTTTAAAATTAAAAGAATAAATATAATTACAAGCAGCGATGAGCGGGACCAAACAACTGTGCCATCGCCACTTGGTCACACCTTACAATCTCTTTGATTTTTTATCACGCTACGTCCTTTTAAACAAGTATGACATAAGTGTAAGGCATTGTCATGGCTGGACGTGTCTTTCTAGTTATGCATTGTTAGTTGTCACTCAGTGTCAGACGGGTTTCATGGTGACTGTAATATCGCTGGTGCTTGAGAAGGTCATCATTTGTGTAGGATTCTAGGAAGTGTGTAGATGTTGGTAGACAAACACAAGATGTGTGTGAGACGTCTATGTGTCTGTGGTTCCGATTTGTTGTGTTTATTAACGATGTGGACTGTGTGTGTGTTATGTGTAATGGTTGTGTGTATGTGTAGTATATGTGAGTGTAGGATGTAAGTGTGTAGTATGTGTATGTCTAATGTTTATGGCTTTGGTAATTGCGTAGTATGTTTGTGTGTGTGTGGGGGGGGGGGGATGCATGATTCTGTGTGTTCAGGATGTGATTGAATTCCTGTGTCTGCTCGTGTCAGCCTATCACTTCTTTATGTTTCAAACTTTGCTAGGAACCCTTCTGGGTCAAAAATTAAAGACACACAGAGACAACCGAAGAGCTCTATGATGTGCTGTGTGGTGAGCGTTCCATAATAGGCAGCAGAGCAGTACGTTTGTGGAAATGGCATACTTGTGGCCTTTTATTGAGGAGACAGTCTCATAAGCTTTAAGTTATCTAAAACATCCACAAACTCCTTCCCTAGTCAAACAGGTGGCCTTATATGAGGTATTCTCTAATAGTTAGGGCCAAAAACTTAAACACCCCCCAAAACGAGACTGGGGTTGCGTGATCAATCTGGTCCCTACAGCCAATTTGGATACCCATGCTGCCAGAGCAAGCTCCCAAGACCCAGAGCATCATCCAGAACAGTGGGGCCATTGAAGATACAACAAAGATTGAATTTTGCTTGCATAGAGCTATCACTCCTCGCCAGTCAATGTCGATAAACACCTCCTAAAGCTTGCTTAAGCCAGTCTTGTGCAGTACTTCGATGGGTCCATCAACAACAACATCATTATGCGGACCCCGTATACACGGTCAGGGGTGGAACATGGGTCCGAGACAGGCACATAATATTCCTTGGTATGGCTGTATATGTGTATATGCTGTTGCGACTTGTTTCGAACCTCAAATCCTGTGTGCCTTTTCACCATGCTAAGACCTCTTAAACAAATATGACATCAGTTTAAGGATGTCTCTTTCTGGTGCGCCATTGCTAGCTCTCTCAATGTCGGCTGAATGTCGTCACTCTAATGCCGCAGGGCCTTCAGATTGTCAATGAATGTGTACACAGCATAAAATGTGTGTCTGTGTGTGTCTGTGTGTGTGTGTGTGTGTGTGTCTGTGTGTGTGTGGTTGTGTGTGTGTGTGTCTGTGCGTGTGTGTGTGTGTGTGAGTGTGTCTTTGTGTGTTTGAGTGTGTATGTATGTGTGTGTATGTGTCGAATGGGTTTGTGTGAAGTATGTTTAATGTTTGTGTGTGTAGAATACTGCTATAAAATGAATAATTATCAATTATCAAGTTCTTCAATCACTCAAACCAGCTTCATCAATGAGTGCTCCACATGCACATTCAGTCTGTACATGTCGGGCAGTCACGGTACTATACTTCTCATTTTCTCCACCAAAAGCGGCCTTGCTTAACTTAAACGTCATGAACTTCATGTTGAACTGTGTGTGTGTGTGTGTGTATGTATGTGTGTGTCTGCCGTATGGGTTTGTGTGGAATATGTTTAATGTATGTTTAATGATTGTAGTGTTTGTGTTTGTAGAATAGTGTTATAAAATGAATAATTATCATAATAGCTCTTCAATCACGCAAACCCGCTTCAGCACTGAGTGCTCCACATGCACATTCATGCAACGTACATGTCTGTACATGTCGGGCAGTCATGGTACTATTCTTCACATTTTCTCCACCAAAAGCGGCCTGCTTAACTTAAACGTCTTGAACATCATGTTGAACTGTGTGTGTGTGTGTGTATGGAGTATTGTTGCTTGTATGCATGAATTACGTTTGTTTGTTTGTTAGAAGTATGTGTGTATTTGTTCTATGTGTTGTGTTTGTTCTAACACGTGTGTTATTACGTGTTGTGCATGTGTAGTATGTGTGCGTATGTAGATTGTGTGTGTGTGTGTGTGTGTGTGTGTGTGTGTGTGTGTGTGTGTGTGTGTGTGTGATTATTATACTCTTCCAATCTCGCATCAACCCGCATCATCGATCATCGATGAGTCATTCACGTGTACATTCAGGCTAGTTAATTTATTACCGTCGTCGGCAACTACGAGGTTGCTGGCATGGTAATGTCTGCAGTCGGTCGTAGATGGGAGGCGTGTGTGCACTGTAACTCCACAGGTCTTTTGACTGGCAACCTCACAGTCAACTTCACCACAGATTTCTTTTCACGCTGAAAATGTGAAAAAGACTAACAAAAAGGTTGTGATTCAACATGTATGCCAGGATGCCTTTCAGTCTTATCCTTGTCGTGGTGAAATAAAGCGTTTGCTGTGTTCTTATTAGCGTTGTACGATCTCAGGAAAGTTGTTTTCTCAGACAACTAATGCATGGTCATGTATAACGCACAAAACAAATTTAGATGCAGTTTTTATGCTCAAAATGAGTAAAAGACTAACAAAAACGTTGTTTTTCATCATGTATGCCAGAATGCCTGAAAATGTTGGAAATTATCATTGCTTTCATTTTTATGCTCCTCGTGCTGCGATAAAGCGTTCCCTGTGTTCTTAGCGCTGTACGAGTTTAGGAAAGCGGTTTTCTCACACAACTAATGCATGGTCCTGTAAAACACAAAATAAGTTCATATCAAGTTTGTATGCTCAAAATGTGTTAAAAATGAACAAAAAAGTTGTTATTCATCATGTATGCCAGAATCCATGAAAGTGTTGGAAATTATCATTCCTTTCAGTTCTATGCTCCTCTTGCTGAGATAAAGCCTTTGCTGTGTTCTTAGCGCTGTACAGCTCAGGAAAGCGGTTTCTCACACAACTAATGCATGGTCCTGTAAAACACAAAATAAGTTCATATCAAGTTTGTATGCTCAAAATGTGTTAAAAATGAACAAAAAAGTTGTTATTCATCATGTATGCCAGAATCCATGAAAGTGTTGGAAATTATCATTCCTTTCACTTCCATGCTCTTCGTGCTGAGATAAAGCGTTTGCTGTGTTCTTAGCGCTGTACGAGCTCAGGAAAGCGGTTTTCTCACATAACTAATGCATGGTCATATAAAACACACAAAACTAATTTATATGCAGATTTTATGCTCAAAATGTTAAAATACTAAAAAAAAAAGGTGTTATTCATCATGTATGCCAGAATGCATGAATGTGATGGAAATTATCATTCCTTTCAGTTCTATGCTCCTCCTGCTGAGATAAAGCGTTTGCTGTGTTCTTAGCGCTGTACGAGCTCAGGAAAGCGGTTTTCTCACACAACAAATGCATGGTCATATAAAACACACAAAATGAATTTATATGCAGTTTTTATGCTCAAAATGTGTAAAATACTAACAAAAAAATTGTTATTCATCATGCATGCCAGAATGCATGAATGTGATGGAAATTATCATTCCTTTCAGTTCTATGCTCCTCCTGCTGAGATAAAGCGTTTGCTGTGTTCTTAGCGCTGTACGAGCTCAGGAAAGCGGTTTTCTCACACAACTAATGCATGGTCATATAAAACACACAAAACGAATTTATATGCAGTTTTTATGCTCAAAATGTGTAAAATACTAAAAAAAAAAAGGTGTTATTCATCATGTATGCCAGAATGCATGAATGTTTTTTTTTTTTTTTTTTTACTTTATTTATGGGTTTTTATACAACATTGCAGAACAGACGACAATAACTTGATTCAATTGAGAAATTATATACATGTATAGTAATAGTAATAAAAAATAAAATAAGATAAAAATAATAACAATAATTAAGATAATTAGAAGCGTGGCTTAGAAAACAGTAAAAATGCACAATCAATGTCATAAAAAAAAGAGAGAATTCTGGAAGTAAAATTAGTCTATATCTGACAGTGAACCCTGTTCTCTGACATATTGTTTGAAAGGGTTCCAAGCTTTATGAAACTGGCTAGATGAGCCTCTTAGAGAATGCTTGATTTTTTCTAACTTTAGAAAAAAGAGGACATCACGAATCCATTGTGTTGGTGTTGGATTGTATAATAAAAGCTATACAATCAGATTGTATCTTTGTAAAATTATATGATGCAGGAGTAATTCCAAAAAGGGCTATCAATGGGCAAGGGGAGATCGATTTCCCTAAAAAACTAGAGAGAGTTTCAAAAATGATGGACCAGAAACCCCTAAGCTTTGTACAGGACCAAAACATATGTGCATGAGAGGCTGGGGAAAACCTACAGCGATCACAAGCAGGATCTACATCCTGAAAGTGCTTGGATAGTTTTAACTTTGTCCAATGTACACGGTGTACAATTTTGCACTGTAGAAGTCCGTGTCTTGCACATACTGAAGACTTGTGTATTCTATATAATGCTGCTTCCCAGTCCTCATCAGAAATAACTATTTCTAAGTCTTCTTCCCACCAAGCTTTTATTTGGGAAAGGGATATGTGGAGTGGGGCCAAGATTTTGCAATAAAGTATTGATACGATGCCTTTCCATCTTAGAGGGTCCTCCAATATATGATCATATGGAGAGCATGGAGGCGGGGCAGGAAACTGAGGAAACATTTTACGCACAAAGTCACGAATTTGGAGGTAGCGGAAAAAGTGATTTTTAGGAATATGAAACTGCTCGCACATCTGCTGGAATGAACAGAAAACCCCCTCATAGTACAAATCATTAATTACCCTAATACCTTTAGCATTCCAAGACTTAAAAGATTTATCAATTATTGAAGGATTGAAGACATGATTAGAATTAATAGGAGATTTAGGGGACATAGTTTGCCATCCGAAATGACGTCTCATCTGTTTCCAAATTTTAATAGTAGATCTTACAAGTGAATTTTTAATAAAATTTTCGCAAGGAAAGGAAAGAGGAGCGTAAACTAAAGCTGCTAGGGAAGAAGGCAAGCATGAGGCTGATTCAATGGCGATCCATGATCTTCATATAGCCAGTGTAGTATAGGACGAATATTTGAGGCCCAATAGTAACATTGAAAATTAGGTAACGACATTCCACCCAATGACTTAGGACGTTGCAGAAGACTTTTACGTATTCTAGCAGGTTTTCCATTCCATATAAATGAACCGAGAGCGCTATCCAGCTTACGGAAAAATGAATTGGGTATAAACACTGGAATGCACTGAAACAGATATGTGAACTTAGGCAGCACATTCATTTTAATAGAATTTATTCGACCTGCAACTGATAATGGGAGCCGTGCCCACCACTTTAAATCCTGTTCAACCCGCTCCAATAAACGAGGAAAGTTCTCAGCAAAAAGTTTAGAAAAAGAATTAGGGATGTGTATACCAAGGTATGTAAATGAGTGGGAAACTTTAAAAGGGAAAGAAGTAGTAGGGAGCTCACGGGCGGCATTATTAATAGGAAACATTTCACTTTTTTGTAAATTTAATTTATAGCCAGAGAGCTTTCCGAATATATCGAAAATTTTAAGGACGTGAGGCAGGGAATTAGACGGGTCAGAAATATATAAAATCAAGTCATCTGCATACAGAGAAACTTTATGCTCTTGTCCTCCTCTGATTATACCAGCTATTTTTGAATTCTGGCGCAAAGCAATGGCCAGAGGCTCTATTGCGACTGCAAACAAAAGAGGCGACAGAGGGCAGCCCTGTCTTGTGCCTCGATTAATCTGAAAATATGCGGAAGAGATATTGTTAGTGTGGACAGAGGCAAGTGGGACTTTATATAAGAGTTTAACCCAAGATATTAAATTTGCTCCGAAACCAAACATTTCAAGAGTGTGAAATAAATAGTCCCACTCCACCCTGTCAAATGCCTTTTCTGCGTCAAGTGATATCAGGACTTCAGGCGTTGATGAAGACATAGGATGATAGAGGATGTTAAGTAATCTTCTGACATTAAAGAATGAAAATCTATTTTTAATGAAGCCAGTTTGGTCAGTAGAAATAATATTAGGAAGAACTGTTTCTAATCGTGAAGCAAGAATTTTGGCTAGAATTTTTACGTCAACGTTCAAAAGAGATATTGGACGGTATGAACTACACATATGGGGATCGTTGTCCTTTTTCAGAATTAAGGAAATTGAAGCTTCCCGCAGAGTTTGGGGAAGACAGGCTTGATCGAATGATTCATTGTACATATTTAGCAAAAGGGGAGCTACTTGTCCAGAAAATTTCTTTAAAAATTCAGCCGGGAAACCATCTGGGCCAGGACTTTTGCCACATTGCATGGCTGAAATGGCATCACAAACCTCATCTAAAGAAATGGGGCCATCCAAAAATTGCATAGCATCAGTTTTGACATGAGGTAATGAGAAATCTTTAAAAAAGTTATGAAAGTCTTCGTAACCAGAGGTTTGCTCAGAAGAATACAGTAACCGATAAAATTCCAAAAATGAGTTATTGATTTCACGATGATCTGACAGTAAGGTATTATGTGTTTTAATGGCTGGTATAATATGGGAAGCAGAGGACTGCCTAAGCTGATGGGCCAAGAGCCTATTTGCCTTCTCCCCATACTCATAAAAAGCATGTCTTGATTTAATCAACATCTCCTCAGTAACAGCAGTAGAAAGGGTGTCGAAATCAGATTTTAAGAGAAGGTATTCTTTAAGTATTACGGATGAAGGACTACTTATATATTGATTTTCTAACTGCGAGATGCGATCTGTCAGACCCGCCATAGACCTCCTCAGTTTGTTCTTTTCAAATGACATATAAGATATAATTTGGCCTCTAATATAGGCTTTGAATGTTTCCCAAAATGTGCTGTGCGTTACATCTGGGGTAGCATTTACTCTAACAAAAAAGTCTATTTGGGAAGAAATAGTCTGGACAAAGTTCTCAATAGTTAGCAGTCGAACATTCAGCCTCCAAGGTGGGCGCTACATGTACCTACATTCAAACCTCAGGCCTAAGGTAAGAGGCGCATGGTCTGAAATGACAATTGCATTGTAAGCACAATGTTGAACCAATGACAGGAGCTTGTTATCAATTAAAAAGTAATCAATGCGAGAGAAAGATTGATGAACATGAGAAAAGAAAGAATAGCCACGTGTAGATGGGTTTAGAAATCGCCAAATGTCTGTAACTGCATAATCATTAAGAAAAGAATTGATTATTTTTGCTGACTTTGAGAGGGCTGCTCCTCGTTGAGAAGTTCTGTCGAGTTGAGGATTTAAACAAAGATTGAGATCTCCCCCGATGAATAAATAACTTGAGTGCAAATTTGGTATAGCAGAAAAAAACTTAGTAAAAAATTTATCATCATCAAAGTTAGGTGCATAAATATTAGCCAATATCACCGGTGTGTTGAACAATAGCCCAGATACTATGATGTGTCTGCCGTTGCGGTCAGCCAGCACATCTGAGGGGTTAAAAGAAATATCTTTATGAATAAGGATAGCAACTCCCCTTGCTCTACTAGAAAATAAGGAATGGAAAGATTGAGACACCCATCTTCTACGCAATTTAGCATGGTCAGAGATATTAAGATGGGTCTCCTGTAAAAAGACAATTTTAGCTTGTAAACCATCCAGGTGAGTTATCACTTTGTTAAGCTTAGAAGGACGGCCAAGACCTTTTACATTCCAGCTTACAAAATTAATGACTCTGTTTATAGATGTAAAGGTGAGAGAAAAATATTACAGATGTATACAGAGATATTGAAAATGTACAAAAAAAAGAAATTGATTGTGCAACCAATAAAATGTAGCCACAACATCTTGAAAAGGAGAGAGGAAAAAACAAACAAGCAAACAAACAAACCCACAAACCTATAACCCCCACCCACTTCAACACCTCCCTGAACCTGGTGCATGCAAATCCCCATATGATACAAGAAAACGCAGACGATGAACTTTCCGTCTAAGATACGCAAAAAACAAACAAAAAAAAGAACTAAGCGTATCGTCAGGTGAGCCAACATAGATTAAACTTACAGACTACAACATAGGTGTTTACCTTAACAAAATGATTATAAGTATAATAATAATAATAACAGTAATAATATTGTTATTATTGTAATAATAATAATAATAACTCGCTTCAGACAAGCTACACACCATACAGGCCAAAAAAAAGGTAATAATAATAAGAATAATAGCATTAATAACTAAATAAAGTAGCACACTTGTCGAGGCATACTTCGAAATTAAACAGTAATTTAAGTGAGTACTAATAAAAGTAATAAAAGAAAAGTAACACGAGGCACTTTGTCAAAGCAAAGTGTGAATCCTTCTAGATCACTGCAGAGGAGAATACCTTGCAAACCTGCGAGGTGGACGATTGTCCTTGAAAGACAGCAAATAGAACGGAGTTCCCACCAAAAGTTACTAAGGCAAAACTGTAGTTCCGTTCGCGTCGACGGTCTTGGTGCTTTTTACATACTCCATCGCTTTATGAGGATCTGTAAAGAGCTGCTCTGAGTTACCTGGAAGTGTAATACGAAATCTGGCAGGATGACGAAATCCGAATCGAGCTCCTTGGACATTACGTAGGTGTTTGCGCACTTCACCAAAAGCCGCTCTCTTCTTTGCCTCGTTAGAGGTAAGATCGGGAAAAAGAAAGACAGATTTTCCCTTGTAGGTCAGCTTTCCATTTTGGCGCGCAGTTTGGAGAATCTGTTCACGAACGTGGAAGAAGTGAACTCTAATAATAAAGGGTCTGGGTGGCTGATCGGGCTTGGGCTTTGGTTGGAGTGACCTGTGGGCTCGGTCGAGAAGCGGCTTCTCTTCCAAGCCCAACAGATCGCGGAGTAAGTTTGAAACAAATTCTGTGGGGCGGTTGCCCTCTTCACCTTCACTGATTCCGATCAGTCTGATGTTATTTCTCCTTGATCTGCTCTCCAGATCCTCGCACTTCAAAGACAAAGCGTTAACCTCGGTTTGAAGTTTGGCCACCGTCGTTTCAAGGCGCACAAGGGTATCACTCGCAACCGTCGCTGAATCCTCTACGGCTCGCAGCCGCTCATCTTGCGCGCTAAGCGATTGCTGTATTGAGGCAACAGCCGATGTAAACTCTTCTTTAACACCATTTATGTCTGTTTGTAGACCGCTGATCGCACACTCAATCTTGACACAAATGTCATTTTTTAAGGATTCAAGTGACTGCTTGAACATTTCGGCAGTGAGCGAGTCCCCCTCGTGACTACCTCTAGGGTCAGCCGAGCTAGCCGTGCTAGCCCGCGTCTCATAGCCACCTCGTTTGCTGCCAGGAGCTGCCATTTTACCACAAACGGTATCCACTAATTTTGCGCGAATATGTGTTCATAAATCACACTGTGGTCAGAAAATATATAAAATAAACATCCGAGTCTGTTTATTATTTACTTGAAATTTCACCTGCGAGGAGCTCACTAAAAACGCGTCCGCATCACGTTCGCGCTACAGCGCCCCCCCAGAATGCATGAATGTGATGGAAATTATCATTCCTTTCAGTTCTATGGTCCTCGTGCTGAGATAAAGCGTTTGCTGTGTTCTTAGCGCTGTACGAGCTCAGGAAAGCGGTTTTCTCACATAACTAATGCATGGTCATATAAAACACACAAAACGAATTTATATGCAGTTTTTATGCTCAAAATGTGTAAAATACTAACAAAAAAAGGTGTTATTCATCATGTATGCCAGAATGCATGAATGTGATGGAAATTATCATTCTTTTCAGTTCTATGCTCCTCGTGCTGAGATAAAGCGTTTGCTGTGTTCTTAGCGCTGTACGAGCTCAGGAAAGCGGTTTTCTCACACAACTAATGCATGGTCATATAAAACACACAAAACGAATTTATATGCAGTTTTTATGCTCAAAATGTGTAAAATACTAAAAAAAAGTGTTATTCATCATGTATGCCAGAATGCATGAATGTGATGGAAATTATCATTCCTTTCACTTTCATGCTCCTCGTGCGTTTGCTGTGTTCTTAGCGCTGTACGAGCTCAGGAAAGCGGTTTTCTCACATAACTAATGCATGGTCATATAAAACACACAAAATGAATTTATATGCAGTTTTTATGCTCAAAATGTGTGAAATACTAAAAAAAAGTGTTATTCATCATGTATGCCAGAATGCATGAATGTGATGGAAATTATCATTCTTTTCAGTTCTATGCTCCTCGTGCTGAGATAAAGCGTTTGCTGTGTTCTTAGCGCTGTACGAGCTCAGGAAAGCGGTTTTCTCACATAACTAATGCATGGTCATATAAAACACACAAAATGAATGTATGTGCAGTTTGTATGCTCAAAATGTGTAAAATACTAACAAAAAAGGTCTTATTCATCATGTATGCCAGAATGCATGAAAGTGTTGGAAATTATCATTCCTTTCACTTTCATGCTCCTCGTGCGTTTGCTGTGTTCTTAGCGCTGTACGAGCTCAGGAAAGCGGTTTTCTCACACAACTAATGCATGGTCATATAAAACACACAAAACGAATTTATATGCAGATTTTATGCTCAAAATGTTAAAATACTAAAAAAAAAGGTGTTATTCATCATGTATGCCAGAATGCATGAATGTGATGGAAATTATCATTCCTTTCAGTTCTATGCTCCTCCTGCTGAGATAAAGCGTTTGCTGTGTTCTTAGCGCTGTACGAGCTCAGGAAAGCGGTTTTCTCACACAACTAATGCATGGTCATATAAAACATACAAAACGAATTTAAATGCAGTTTGTATGCTCAAAATGTGTAAAATACTAAAAAAAAGGTGTTATTCATCATGTATGCCAGAATGCATGAATGTGATGGAAATTATCATTCCTTTCACTTTCATGCTCCTCGTGCTGAGATAAAGCGTTTGCTGTGTTCTTAGCGCTGTACGAGCTCAGGAAAGCGGTTTTCTCACACAACTAATGCATGGTCATATAAAACACACAAAACGAATTTATATGCAGTTTTTATGCTCAAAATGTTAAAATATTAAAAAAAAAAAAGTTGTTATTCATCATGTATGCCAGAATGCATGAACGAGTTAGAAATTATCATTCCTTTCAGTTCTATGCTCCTCGTGCTGAGATAAAGCGTTTGCTGTGTTCTTAGCGCTGTACGAGCTCAGGAAAGCGATTTTTGACATAAACTTGCTAAATTAATACATAGCGTAATAGATCACACTCGAACGTCAATTAAATTTCTAGTTTTATTTGTCAAATACACAAAACATACTAAACATGATATTCAGAGAAATGCTTTGACAACGGTGCATAAAAACAGAAAAGAGTATTCAAACAAAGAATATAACTATAATAATAAATTAATAGACTATGAATAAGAAAACGTGCAAATAATTATGAAATAATAAAATAAAAATTATATAAATACAGCAAACAGCTTTTGGTTTATAGTTTATAGAATGAAGTAATGAGGATACCTTCTGTAAGCAATGGGTAGGGACAGAAGAGAGGCAGCGCATACATGGGAAAATGGTGGAAGATCGAGCTACGCTTCCGCCAATGCAGGTCAGAGGCCTGAGTACTTCTGATGGCGGGTTACCCTAGGAATGATGCGGTGGGAGGTAATGTTTTGGTAGTGGAGAGACATACATCATGAACACATGAGGCTTTAGCATGTTGTTTGCTTTATGTGTTCAAAAGCCAGCCTGTTTGAGCCAAGTTCAAGTAGCCGTTTATTTCATTTTAACCATAAATAGTTTAGTACACAGTGAAACGAAACAACGTTTCTCAAGGACAAATGTCCTACATACAGCATTACCATCATGAATGAACAAACGCTAGATGAATAAACAACCTAAATAGCTGCTTAGCAAGACAGATTGACATTTTTAAGTTAACAGAAAACTATGTTCTATCCCCCGAAAAAAGCGACAACATGAAGTGCTCATTCAAATGTGCAAACAAGAGTTAGAACGTCACAACATGACACATTTCATTACTTTGTGCTAATGACATAATGAGTTGAGGTAGTGGGAAAGAGAAACAGTAAACAGGACACATTCGTTTGAAGTGGCAGCAAAGCTCAAATAGTTTTGTGCATATAACAAGTAAGAAGGTATAAGAAGGTGGTGTATCCACATACGCTTCCCCCCAATGCAGGTCGGAGCTCTGAGTACTACTGATGAATCTACGGTGTGAGGAATGTAGGAATGATGCGGTATAAGGTAATGTTTCTGTTGTGGAGAGACATAGCTGGAGGAGAAACAGTAACCAGGACAGATTCCTTTGAAGTAGCAGCAAAGAGCAAAGTTTTGTGCATATAAAAAGAAATGGATATTGTGCAAAAGCTGGGTCTTCCTCAGCCTTCTCAGGAAGAGGAGATGTTTTTAATACTATCGTTTGCTGTTGAGGGACCGAGTGAGGTTCTCCTCCAGGTGGCCAACCAGGAATTTGGTGCTGTTGATGATCTCCACACAGGAGCAGTGATGTTCATCAGAGTTGCCGCTTTGTGTCCTCCTGAAGTCAACAACAATGCTCTTTGTTTTAGCAAAATTCAGCGACAGGTTGTTGTGACTACAGCAGACTGTTAGCCTCTGCACTTCCTCTCTTTGTGCTGACTCTTGGTTCTTGCTGATGAGACACACAGTTTCTCCCGAACGTCATGATGTTCTGCATGTCGAAGTGAGGGTAGAAGCTGTTCAGTGCATCTGAAATGGAGCCGTCACTGTAACAGGCGGGTGACGATGAGTTCCTTTGGTGATGTCCTTTTGTTGGTGATTGCTGGTGAAGCCCTGCTATATGTTACCACTATCGCTGAACTGGTTGATAATTCTCTGGGCATGTGAGCGCTTTCAATCTCTATGGCCAAGGAACGTTTGGCCCTTGCTGCTCTGATGGCTTGGGTCTTCACAAGTCCACGCACCTCCGCAGTAAATCTATTAAAGTTTCTGGTTGGTTGTGTGATGATGTTCTTGAAGAAGGTGACAACAGCACTTGTTGAAGTAGCTGGTCGCTGATTATGTTTACTCCTCCAAGTCAGTGAAGTCGCCGTAAGTTGCAGCCTTCCTAAATGGTGTTCTCAAAACAAAAGTGCAGGCTTCTATTGGCCAGGTTTTCACCGGCTTCAGCACCAGGTGTCCCTTAATCATCAACTGTAAACACTAGTCAGTTGATCATGAACATGAAGATAACTAGGCCTTTCACATCTAGGCAGACAAGACTGGTGTCACAGATTTACCGTGCTAGGCTACAGTAGGTAATTCCTGGAACTCCGAATCTGGCTGGGTCAGCTTATCGCTGCTGTTTGCTGCGACCTTTGTGAAGAGCCACAAAGAATGACAATCACCCAGGCATGAAAAGCACACATAAAAGGCAGAAGGGCAGTATGATGTGGTAGCTGGTGAGCGTTCCATACAAGCCCACAGTACGTTTTTTGAAAGAATGGGTTTCTCATGACATTTTGTCAAGCAGTTAGGGTCATAGGGTCTGAGCGATCTGAACCACCCACAACCAAGTTTCAAGCATAGTTTCACAAACAGGTGGATCTATTCTCAGGTATTCTCAAAGAGGTAGGGCTAAAAACTTACAGCCACAGCCCAACAAAGAACCTAGGATGATTAATTTGCTCCCTGTATGCCCCAATTTGTCCACCATCTACTAGTGTTATCAGAGCAAGAGCCTAAGGCCCAGAGCCTCACACAGCACAATTGGTCTGAAAGTTCTCCAAAGAACTTCCTATTCAAGGTGGACTCCAATAAGTACATGGGCCCATATAAGACACAACTAGCATTAATTTTGGTTGCTTACCACCGGTCAGTCTCTGGTCAATGAAGATAAACCCCACCTCAAGCTTGCTCAAGCCAGTCATGTGCAGCACTCTGGAGGGAACATTGAACACTCATGGGTCTCAGGCTAGCACACACCATACAACGATCTACAAGTTCAACAAGAAGCTCTCTCAGAAGATGAAAGCCTAGAAGTTGGCCCTGCAGCCTTTTAATATAAAAAGAAGAAATATATTGAAAAGCAATGATGAACGGGCCCAAGCACCTGTGCCATAGGCATCCGGGCGCACAAAACAACCTGTGTGACTTTTGAGCACGCTGAGCCCCCTTAAACCCCATGGACAATGATGTCACTAAACATGGCATAAGTTTAAGACATCGTCGATGTTGGACGTCTCTTTCTATGCGTCATTGCTAATGATTGCTTGGTAACGACTGTAATGTCGTATGTGCCTGGGCCGGTCATCATTTGTGTGGAGAGTGTGGAGTGGAGAGGATGTGTACTGTGTGTATGGGGTGTGTGTAGAATGTGTACTGTATGTGCAGGATAAGAATTTGATGTGTGTCTGTGTTTGTTTATAGGGTGTGTGCACGTGTGTGTATGTGTAATATGTGTGGTATGTGTATGTGTGTGTCATGTGTGTGTGTTTGTGTGGGTGTGTTTATGTGTAGTGTGTATACAGTGTAATTTGTGGAATTCATGTCTGTAGAGTGTGTCTGTTTTTGTAGGTATTTGTGTGAGTGTTAGTCTTTGTGTATGATCTGTTGTGAGTATTTAGGACGTACAGTGTGTGTGTGTGTGTGTGTGTGTGTGTGTGTGTGATGGATGGATGTATATTCCTAGAACTTCCCGGCACAGCTGCTGTGCCTTGTTGCACAGAAACAAAAAGCACACAGAAATGGCCAAATGACTGTATGATATGCTACGTGGTGAACGTTTCATTGAAGGTTGTGGTACGTTTGCGGAATTGGGTTGTTTACTTGTTCCATCTTATCAAGCAGATAGAATCATCTATCTAGAGCTATTTCATCCACCAACAAACCCCTTACCCAGTGTCTCACCAACAGCTGGAACAGCTGGAAAGAGGTAAGGTAATAATAAACTATCCTCTTCCTCCCACAAAGAACCAAGAATTGCATGATCAATTTGTTCCCTGCAGCCAGTTTGGCTACCATCTACCCACAAAGAATGTACATCAGGCTATTGAAGGTATCGCCGATCACTCCCCAGTTGATGAAGATAAACACCTCCTCAAGCTCACTAATGCCCAGTCCTGTACACAGCATTCTAGCGGGTCTATCACCATCAATATCACAATGGGGACCCCGCATGCATGGTCAGTCGAGGAACACTTATGCATCCAAGGCAGCCACGTACTATACGGTCTGCTTGTCTACAGAGGAGCTCTCTGAAGTTGAAGGCCAAGAAGTTGGCTTTTTAAAATTAAAAGAATAAATATAATTACAAGCAGCGATGAGCGGGACCAAACAACTGTGCCATCGCCACTTGGTCACACCTTACAATCTCTTTGATTTTTTATCACGCTACGTCCTTTTAAACAAGTATGACATAAGTGTAAGGCATTGTCATGGCTGGACGTGTCTTTCTAGTTATGCATTGTTAGTTGTCACTCAGTGTCAGACGGGTTTCATGGTGACTGTAATATCGCTGGTGCTTGAGAAGGTCATCATTTGTGTAGGATTCTAGGAAGTGTGTAGATGTTGGTAGACAAACACAAGATGTGTGTGAGACGTCTATGTGTCTGTGGTTCCGATTTGTTGTGTTTATTAACGATGTGGACTGTGTGTGTGTTATGTGTAATGGTTGTGTGTATGTGTAGTATATGTGAGTGTAGGATGTAAGTGTGTAGTATGTGTATGTCTAATGTTTATGGCTTTGGTAATTGCGTAGTATGTTTGTGTGTGTGTGTGGGGATGCATGATTCTGTGTGTTCAGGATGTGATTGAATTCCTGTGTCTGCTCGTGTCAGCCTATCACTTCTTTATGTTTCAAACTTTGCTAGGAACCCTTCTGGGTCAAAAATTAAAGACACACAGAGACAACCGAAGAGCTCTATGATGTGCTGTGTGGTGAGCGTTCCATAATAGGCAGCAGAGCAGTACGTTTGTGGAAATGGCATACTTGTGGCCTTTTATTGAGGAGACAGTCTCATAAGCTTTAAGTTATCTAAAACATCCACAAACTCCTTCCCTAGTCAAACAGGTGGCCTTATATGAGGTATTCTCTAATAGTTAGGGCCAAAAACTTAAACACCCCCCAAAACGAGACTGGGGTTGCGTGATCAATCTGGTCCCTACAGCCAATTTGGATACCCATGCTGCCAGAGCAAGCTCCCAAGACCCAGAGCATCATCCAGAACAGTGGGGCCATTGAAGATACAACAAAGATTGAATTTTGCTTGCATAGAGCTATCACTCCTCGCCAGTCAATGTCGATAAACACCTCCTAAAGCTTGCTTAAGCCAGTCTTGTGCAGTACTTCGATGGGTCCATCAACAGCAACATCATTATGCGGACCCCGTATACACGGGAAGCTCAGGAAAGCGGTTTTCTCACATAACTAATGCATGGTCATATAAAACACACAAAACTAATTTATATGCAGATTTTATGCTCAAAATGTTAAAATACTAAAAAAAAAAGGTGTTATTCATCATGTATGCCAGAATGCATGAATGTGATGGAAATTATCATTCCTTTCAGTTCTATGCTCCTCCTGCTGAGATAAAGCGTTTGCTGTGTTCTTAGCGCTGTACGAGCTCAGGAAAGCGGTTTTCTCACACAACAAATGCATGGTCATATAAAACACACAAAATGAATTTATATGCAGTTTTTATGCTCAAAATGTGTAAAATACTAACAAAAAAATTGTTATTCATCATGCATGCCACAATGCATGAATGTGATGGAAATTATCATTCCTTTCAGTTCTATGCTCCTCCTGCTGAGATAAAGCGTTTGCTGTGTTCTTAGCGCTGTACGAGCTCAGGAAAGCGGTTTTCTCACACAACTAATGCATGGTCATATAAAACACACAAAACGAATTTATATGCAGTTTTTATGCTCAAAATGTGTAAAATACTAAAAAAAAAAAGGTGTTATTCATCATGTATGCCAGAATGCATGAATGTTTTTTTTTTTTTTTTTTACTTTATTTATGGGTTTTTATACAACATTGCAGAACAGACGACAATAACTTGATTCAATTGAGAAATTATATACATGTATAGTAATAGTAATAAAAAATAAAATAAGATAAAAATAATAACAATAATTAAGATAATTAGAAGCGTGGCTTAGAAAACAGTAAAAATGCACAATCAATGTCATAAAAAAAAGAGAGAATTCTGGAAGTAAAATTAGTCTATATCTGACAGTGAAACCTGTTCTCTGACATATTGTTTGAAAGGGTTCCAAGCTTTATGAAACTGGCTAGATGAGCCTCTTAGAGAATGCTTGATTTTTTCTAACTTTAGAAAAAAGAGGACATCACGAATCCATTGTGTTGGTGTTGGATTGTATAATAAAAGCTATACAATCAGATTGTATCTTTGTAAAATTATATGATGCAGGAGTAATTCCAAAAAGGGCTATCAATGGGCAAGGGGAGATCGATTTCCCTAAAAAACTAGAGAGAGTTTCAAAAATGATGGACCAGAAACCCCTAAGCTTTGTACAGGACCAAAACATATGTGCATGAGAGGCTGGGGAAAACCTACAGCGATCACAAGCAGGATCTACATCCTGAAAGTGCTTGGATAGTTTTAACTTTGTCCAATGTACACGGTGTACAATTTTGCACTGTAGAAGTCCGTGTCTTGCACATACTGAAGACTTGTGTATTCTATATAATGCTGCTTCCCAGTCCTCATCAGAAATAACTATTTCTAAGTCTTCTTCCCACCAAGCTTTTATTTGGGAAAGGAATATGTGGAGTGGGGCCAAGATTTTGCAATAAAGTATTGATACGATGCCTTTCCATCTTAGAGGGTCCTCCAATATATGATCATATGGAGAGCATGGAGGCGGGGCAGGAAACTGAGGAAACATTTTACGCACAAAGTCACGAATTTGGAGGTAGCGGAAAAAGTGATTTTTAGGAATATGAAACTGCTCGCACATCTGCTGGAATGAACAGAAAACCCCCTCATAGTACAAATCATTAATTACCCTAATACCTTTAGCATTCCAAGACTTAAAAGATTTATCAATTATTGAAGGATTGAAGACATGATTAGAATTAATAGGAGATTTAGGGGACATAGTTTGCCATCCGAAATGACGTCTCATCTGTTTCCAAATTTTAATAGTAGATCTTACAAGTGAATTTTTAATAAAATTTTCGCAAGGAAAGGAAAGAGGAGCGTAAACTAAAGCTGCTAGGGAAGAAGGCAAGCATGAGGCTGATTCAATGGCGATCCATGATCTTCATATAGCCAGTGTAGTATAGGACGAATATTTGAGGCCCAATAGTAACATTGAAAATTAGGTAACGACATTCCACCCAATGACTTAGGACGTTGCAGAAGACTTTTACGTATTCTAGCAGGTTTTCCATTCCATATAAATGAACCGAGAGCGCTATCCAGCTTACGGAAAAATGAATTGGGTATAAACACTGGAATGCACTGAAACAGATATGTGAACTTAGGCAGCACATTCATTTTAATAGAATTTATTCGACCTGCAACTGATAATGGGAGCCGTGCCCACCGCTTTAAATCCTGTTCAACCCGCTCCAATAAACGAGGAAAGTTCTCAGCAAAAAGTTTAGAAAAAGAATTAGGGATGTGTATACCAAGGTATGTAAATGAGTGGGAAACTTTAAAAGGGAAAGAAGTAGTAGGGAGCTCACGGGCGGCATTATTAATAGGAAACATTTCACTTTTTTGTAAATTTAATTTATAGCCAGAGAACTTTCTGAATATATCGAAAATTTTAAGGACGTGAGGCAGGGAATTAGACGGGTCAGAAATATATAAAATCAAGTCATCTGCATACAGAGAAACTTTATGCTCTTGTCCTCCTCTGATTATACCAGCTATTTTTGAATTCTGGCGCAAAGCAATGGCCAGAGGCTCTATTGCGACTGCAAACAAAAGAGGCGACAGAGGGCAGCCCTGTCTTGTGCCTCGATTAATCTGAAAATATGCGGAAGAGATATTGTTAGTGTGGACAGAGGCAAGTGGGACTTTATATAAGAGTTTAACCCAAGATATTAAATTTGCTCCGAAACCAAACATTTCAAGAGTGTGAAATAAATAGTCCCACTCCACCCTGTCAAATGCCTTTTCTGCGTCAAGTGATATCAGGACTTCAGGCGTTGATGAAGACATAGGATGATAGAGGATGTTAAGTAATCTTCTGACATTAAAGAATGAAAATCTATTTTTAATGAAGCCAGTTTGGTCAGTAGAAATAATATTAGGAAGAACTGTTTCTAATCGTGAAGCAAGAATTTTGGCTAGAATTTTTACGTCAACGTTCAAAAGAGATATTGGACGGTATGAACTACACATATGGGGATCGTTGTCCTTTTTCAGAATTAAGGAAATTGAAGCTTCCCGCAGAGTTTGGGGAAGACAGGCTTGATCGAATGATTCATTGTACATATTTAGCAAAAGGGGAGCTACTTGTCCAGAAAATTTCTTTAAAAATTCAGCCGGGAAACCATCTGGGCCAGGACTTTTGCCACATTGCATGGCTGAAATGGCATCACAAACCTCATCTAAAGAAATGGGGCCATCCAAAAATTGCATAGCATCAGTTTTGACATGAGGTAATGAGAAATCTTTAAAAAAGTTATGAAAGTCTTCGTAACCAGAGGTTTGCTCAGAAGAATACAGTAACCGATAAAATTCCAAAAATGAGTTATTGATTTCACGATGATCTGACAGTAAGGTATTATGTGTTTTAATGGCTGGTATAATATGGGAAGCAGAGGACTGCCTAAGCTGATGGGCCAAGAGCCTATTTGCCTTCTCCCCATACTCATAAAAAGCATGTCTTGATTTAATCAACATCTCCTCAGTAACAGCAGTAGAAAGGGTGTCGAAATCAGATTTTAAGAGAAGGTATTCTTTAAGTATTACGGATGAAGGACTACTTATATATTGATTTTCTAACTGCGAGATGCGATCTGTCAGACCCGCCATAGACCTCCTCAGTTTGTTCTTTTCAAATGACATATAAGATATAATTTGGCCTCTAATATAGGCTTTGAATGTTTCCCAAAATGTGCTGTGTGTTACATCTGGGGTAGCATTTACTCTAACAAAAAAGTCTATTTGGGAAGAAATAGTCTGGACAAAGTTCTCAATAGTTAGCAGTCGAACATTCAGCCTCCAAGGTGGGCGCTACATGTACCTACATTCAAACCTCAGGCCTAAGGTAAGAGGCGCATGGTCTGAAATGACAATTGCATTGTAAGCACAATGTTGAACCAATGACAGGAGCTTGTTATCAATTAAAAAGTAATCAATGCGAGAGAAAGATTGATGAACATGAGAAAAGAAAGAATAGCCACGTGTAGATGGGCTTAGAAATCGCCAAATGTCTGTAACTGCATAATCATTAAGAAAAGAATTGATTATTTTTGCTGACTTTGAGAGGGCTGCTCCTCGTTGAGAAGTTCTGTCGAGTTGAGGATTTAAACAAAGATTGAGATCTCCCCCGATGAATAAATAACTTGAGTGCAAATTTGGTATAGCAGAAAAAAACTTAGTAAAAAATTTATCATCATCAAAGTTAGGTGCATAAATATTAGCCAATATCACCGGTGTGTTGAACAATAGCCCAGATACTATGATGTATCTGCCGTTGCGGTCAGCCAGCACATCTGAGGGGTTAAAAGAAATATCTTTATGAATAAGGATAGCAACTCCCCTTGCTCTACTAGAAAATAAGGAATGGAAAGATTGAGACACCCATCTTCTACGCAATTTAGCATGGTCAGAGATATTAAGATGGGTCTCCTGTAAAAAGACAATTTTAGCTTGTAAACCATCCAGGTGAGTTATCACTTTGTTAAGCTTAGAAGGACGGCCAAGACCTTTTACATTCCAGCTTACAAAATTAATGACTCTGTTTATAGATGTAAAGGTGAGAGAAAAATATTACAGATGTATACAGAGATATTGAAAATGTACAAAAAAAAGAAATTGATTGTGCAACCAATAAAATGTAGCCACAACATCTTGAAAAGGAGAGAGGAAAAAACAAACAAGCAAACAAACAAACCCACAAACCTATAACCCCCACCCACTTCAACACCTCCCTGAACCTGGTGCATGCAAATCCCCATATGATACAAGAAAACGCAGACAATGAACTTTCCGTCTAAGATACGCAAAAAACAAACAAAAAAAGAACTAAGCGTATCGTCAGGTGAGCCAACATAGATTAAACATACAGACTACAACATAGGTGTTTACCTTAACAAAATAATTATAAGTATAATAATAATAATAATAACAGTAATAATATTGTTATTATTGTAATAATAATAATAATAACTCGCTTCAGACAAGCTACACACCATACAGGCCAAAAAAAAAAGGTAATAATAATAAGAATAATAGCATTAATAACTAAATAAAGTAGCACACTTGTCGAGGCATACTTCGAAATTAAACAGTAATTTAAGTGAGTACTAATAAAAGTAATAAAAGAAAAGTAACACGAGGCACTTTGTCAAAGCAAAGTGTGAATCCTTCTAGATCACTGCAGAGGAGAATACCTTGCAAACCTGCGAGGTGGACGATTGTCCTTGAAAGACAGCAAATAGAACGGAGTTCCCACTAAAAGTTACTAAGGCAAAACTGTAGTTCCGTTCGCGTCGACGGTCTTGGTGCTTTTTACATACTCCATCGCTTTATGAGGATCTGTAAAGAGCTGCTCTGAGTTACCTGGAAGAGTAATACGAAATCTGGCAGGATGACGAAATCCGAATCGAGCTCCTTGGACATTACGTAGGTGTTTGCGCACTTCACCAAAAGCCGCTCTCTTCTTTGCCTGGTGGGGAGTAAGATCAGGAAAAAAGAAAAGACAGATTTTCCCTTGTGGGTCGGCACCCGTTTTGGCGCGCAGTTTGGAGAATCTGTTCACTAACGTGGAAGAAGTGAACTCTAATAATAAAGGGTCTGGGTGGCTGATCGGGCTTGGGCTTTGGTTGGAGTGACCTGTGGGCTCGGTCGAGAAGCGGCTTCTCTTCCAAGCCCAACAGATCGCGGAGTAAGTTTGAAACAAATTCTGTGGGGCGGTTGCCCTCTTCACCTTCACTGATTCCGATCAGTCTGATGTTATTTCTCCTTGATCTGCTCTCCAGATCCTCGCACTTCAAAGACAAAGCGTT
>QNUK01001503.1:0-50031 GCA_013621035.1 Clarias magur
CATTGTGTATCTTCAGGTATATTGGACAACAATGTGTGTGGATCAGGCACTATAGGCAATTCTGCTTCTACAATTTGATTTATAGCACGTAAATCATGCACAAGTCTCCATTTATCTGAGTTGGGCTTCCTGACAGGAAATATAGGAGTGTTACAGGGACTTTTAGTAGGAGTTAATACTCCAGCTTCCAATAAACCATCTATAGTAGGTTTAATCCCTGCTACAGCTTGAGGTGTCAATGGATATTGTCTTTGGTAAGGCAATGTTGCATTTGGTCTTATTTTTATTAAGGCTTGTCCTCCAGACTTAACTAATCCTACATCTGTTGAGTGTCTTGTCCATAATTTTTCTGGAATTGTTTTCAGCAGTTCCTCCTCTAATGCAGATTCCTGTTCATCTATCTGCCCTACCATCTTAACTGACATTTGTGTGTGCGATGACAACGGAGTGTTACACATCCCCCTCTGAGGGTGTGTTGACAACATCATGTTCCCATCTATTTCTGTGTGTGTTGCCCTCACTCTTTCTATTCCTGAAAAGTTTATTTTCAAAAACTTTTGATCTTGTGAAATGTGTACAGAAGGATTAGGAGTTTGTCCCCACTTAGTCACTTCAGCCGCTTGTTTGACCATCAATCCTAGCTCTTTGGATTGTGCTTTTTCCCCCACCAGTAAGGAGATGTGGGGTGCTGTATTTGGTACTTGATGCCAGTGTTCTATTTGTTCAGTCAGATGTACACTGATGGCTGCTCCTGGAGCGCCTACAATTATATCTCCTAGTATCACATCAGAGACTGTGTTCTCCATCACGTCTGACCATAATTGTGCATATTCTTCATCTTGGCTTCCTTGGTCATAGTGCATGGTACAGTGCAATGGCAAAGTCGCTCTTTTACAATCTGGTCGTCGTTGTAGGATCCATTCTTCCCATAAGTTCTGTGCATGTTGAGCTCCCTTGCCTGTGCACAACAGCCAATATACTGTATCCAAGTTATTGGGTTTTTCTGCAACCTGTAAGAACTGTCCTATTGTTACATACAGTCCTTTAGCATTACATTGAATTTTTGCATTAAGTTTGCACAACAAATCTCTTCCCAGTAAATTAACTGGAGTAGTCGGTGAGAATAATAAAGGTGCTGCTACAGTGGTGTCTTCTAAAGTTATTATTTGAGGCTCCGTAAAATGCAATACCTGTGATTGTCCCGAGAAGCCTGTGGTTTTTATCGTATTGGTTGAGAGAGGGAGCTGGGAGCCTTCACGTCCTATACATGAATAAGTAGCACCTGTGTCAATCATAAATGGAATTGGTTGTGAATTATTTATAGACACCATCACATTTGGTTCTTGTTGTGGATGCAGTGTTGAGACGTACTGCATCTGCTCCCCCTCTGGCTCCTCTGGGCCTCGTCAATTCCAATTTTGGGTGGGTCCCATCCAGGGACCCGCCCACTGATTTTGGGGTTGTCCTTGAGTCCATGTTCCAGCAGGTTGTCTTGGACCAGGAGGTCCTGCATTCCCTTGAGGTGCTTGTCCTGCCCCATATGGTCCTTGAGGTTGTGGTCCATTTTGCATTCCCCAAGTCATTTGTGGACAGTTTCTTCTAATATGTCCTACTCCTCCGCATTGCCAGCACTGATTCGGGCCCATTTGCCCTGGGGCATTCATTCTAAATTGCTGTCTTCTTGGTTGCTGTTGGAATGGTCCCCTTTGTCCCCTGCCTCCAATAGGCCCGGGGCCCTGTCTCTGCCACCTCATGGGTTGATTTTGTCCTTGCTGGTTTCCAGGTTGCGCATATGTTGGAGGGGCTTGGGTCCCTGTTGGTTGTTGCATTTGTGGCACTGGTTGCTGCATTTTCTGCGCTGGTCCAGTAGGGGGCAGTGTTGTCTGATTTTCAGGCACCATTACTGCTGCTTGGACTTTTGCTTTTTCTTTTTCCTTTTTCTTTGCAGCTGCAAATTCTCCTAGCTGTATTTTATGTAACTGGGTTGCAATTGACTCAGCAGCTTCCTTGGCCTCTTTTTTCTTTTTCCTGTATTGTTCCACATAATGTACAATGTGTGCTTGAAATGTGTCCCATGGTAGTGTATTCAGTCCCACGACACCTTCTAGTGCTGTCTGGACTTCTTGAGGCATGCATTTTTTCAGCATCATTCGGAACAGGCTCTTACTTGTATCTGTTTGATCCCAGGAACCTCCAGTTTCCTCTCTCCACTTGGTCTGGAAATCATTGATGAACTTGACAACGTTCTCATCTTCTTTCAATGTTACTGATTCCAGCTTTCCTGGATCCATTTTGGTTGGGTATGCTTTTCGCAGAGTGTTCCAAACCTTGTTCCTGTGTGGTCCAAACGCTAGGCTATTTCCTACACTTTGTCCAGTTGCTGCTTGCAGACCAGCCTCATTCAGAATCTCCGTGGTTTTCACTTTCCCAATTGTCTGTGCCAGAATAGCCTTTACATCTCCTATTGCCAGGAGGTGTCCGGTGGTTTTCTCTTCTAGCTGTGTTATCCATTTCTGTGCTCCATTACATAAATCTGGTAGTTGATTAGCCAGACCTGTCATATCCATAAATGACCATGGTACATAGTGATACTGATTTCCTTTTGACACAAGTGGGTAGTGTCCAGCCGCAGTATATTCTTCTGGGTCTGACATACGTGGTTCGTCATTAAAGTGTATGGGTCCAATGTCTTCTTCATCAGGCCAGGATGAGGTGACACGCCAGCTTGAGGGTTTCTTTGAACCTGTAGATTTTCTTTTCATAGCTGGTCTCATTTCAGATACAGCTTTTCTTGCTTCCTTCAGAGAGTCATTGAGACGTCTGTCGAGGTGCTTTTCCAGTCGCTTGAACGATTCATCAAGGGAATCATCACTGTCTTCTGCGATGTTGGAAATGTCATGTTGATATTCATTTCTGTACACTTGGTTCCTGCTCTTTGGGTGTAGTTGTCTGTTGTGTTTTGAAGTGCTTGCCTGTCTCTCTTCTATTCTTTTCCTTGCTTCTCTCTCAGGTTCAATGATCATGTACCCTTTTACTTTTCTCTTTACCTGATTTCTCTCCATCACTTCATTTTCTTCTGTTCCTGCTGTATCTTCGTCTGCTTCATACAGTGATGGTGTGGGTGTTTCTTTATCTATACTGTACGTTCTTTCTGGGTTGTCTCTCCTCCTCCTTTCCATCATCCCTTTTTCAGGTGTGACTTGTTTGTTTGCAAACCCCTGTACTTCAGACAAAAATTGTGCATCCCGTTCTTTCAGTCTTTCCATACCTCTTTTCATTGTTTGTGGCTCGTCATATTCTCTCGACGCATATGGTTCTGTTGCTCTTTCTTCACTCCATTCCCTTCCATCCTCACTGCCACTTCCGGATGTTGTTGATTCTGGTGTTTCTTCCATTTGTCTGTTCATCCACTCAGTATCACACTGACGTTACTTTAATTTTTCCCAATACTTGTCCTTCAAATCCAAATGTACCTTTATCTTGTTCATGCAGCTTCTGTAGTGGGTACATTCCTCCACCCTTCTGTTGCATGTGTTCCTCAGTGTATGGTGGTGGTCTCTCTAATTCTAAGCTTATTTTCTCTTTTCTTCCCTTCTGGGTTTTCTCTTTTCTGTCACTCCCTTCCAATTTCTGATCCCTCTTTCCTGATTTTGTTTCTTGTTTTTCTTCTTTAGTTTCTCCCTCCTTCTTTTTCCCTTCATTTTCAAACCATTCTACAATTTCTAGCTTTTGTTCTAATTTAATCCTTCCCTTTCTGCCCTTTTCTTTAGTGGTGTGTCTGAGCATCTCCTTTACTTCTTTACAATTTTCTTCTTTAAAGGTTCCCTCTTTAGGCCATTGTAATTCTCCTGATGTCCTGTCATGCCATTTTACCATGCATTTTCTGATATACTTTTCATCTTCCTTGTGTTTAGCTATAATTATGTCTACGGGTGTCGCTGGCTTTGGCCATGCGTTTTTTCCACGGCAGAATAACTTCCCCATCACACACTTTTGTCCCGTCTTATAGTGTGATTTTTTGTGCCTCTTTTCTCGCTTATTTCTTGTAATTCTCTTAGTGTGCGTCTTATGACTGCTGCTGGTCTTTAACAATTGTTTTTTCTTTATATGTTTTTTAAGCATTAATTTTGTGATGATGTCAGTATCAGAGGCGTGACTATTTTGTCAAGGGTCTGAAAAATTATTCTACCGTCTGGGCCTATAGGTATCAGCGTAAATTCACTATTATTATTTATCACCCACTCACGATACAGCACTACCGGACCGCTCTCGTGATCAATTAATCTATATCTTTTTACTTTACGTCCTCCCGTACCTTCCTCTAAACGCAATATGTCAAAAACTGGGTATTGTCGCAGCAGTGAAATGAGCGGAGTTAAACCAGGGGGTCCTCCTAGTCCTCCAAATTCTAGCGTACTATTTATTACTCTTAAACGAACCTCTCTAGGAATTAACCCTAGGAAAGAGCTCATTTCTTCATTCTAAAATATGATGTAAGTATTAGAGTGTGTGTGTTACAGTTGAGGTCTAATACGTCAGGTATTAATGAAAGCCTAAGCGTCCACTCTCCTTTGTCACACTCTATGTTTTTAAGTAGGTCTTTTCCTGGATTATTCAACAGCCATCTATTTGTTTCACTCTGATCCGATTCTGAAATTCTAAACTCCCGTTCACACTTGGTTGTGACTCCTTCTTCACTTATCTGCTCGTCCCAGTTAATTACTCTGAATCCGCTTAACATTTGTTTCTTATCTAATATATATTTAATATTTATAACTTAGGTGCATTTATCATTTCATGCACTATATTTATTATCATTAGTGTTGTGTCGTCGACTACACTACACGTAAAGGTACCTTTTGTATCTTACTTAAGTTTATCTTTTTAATAACTTATATGTTGCTGCGCATGTGTACACTAGTCCAAAGAAATTATTATGTTATAATACTACTAGGCTGGTACGTTCAGTACCTGTACCACTCCCGTGTCACAGAAGAAGCTGATGTCACAGTGAGGTCTGTGTCTGGTAGCGCATCACTGATTATGTCACAGACAAGACTATGTCACAGTAAGCTCTATGTCACAGACAAGACCTATGTCACAGTAAGCTCTATGTCTAGTGGCATGTACCTCAGCCAAACAATTCCTTTAATATTAGAGATATTATCTATCACTTATATGCTATTTTCTTATATTCTTCTATTTAATTTTTTAGCAAATCAGAAAATCCAATTTTTGGTCTTCTATCTTCTTTTTAGACTATTTCTAATACTATATCCCTCTTAACTAGGCCTTATATTTTCTTACACACATACATAAATTCAATACAGACTTTTTCACATAAATATAACACTCACATTTAAGAGACACACATACAAGACATATGAACAATACACGACACAAGCGCTTTCTACTACAATTTCAAAAATTTGAGTACTCAGAACAATTTCAACAATAAAATATCTTATCACACAACCTGGGCCCAGAAAACATCAATTCCACCTGTAGGAATTTTCAAATAGCGCTCACCTACAGGAATTTTCACTCTACACCTGGCTGCACACGCGTCTCAGAACGGTGAGTCACCTATATGTTCTGTGCCTAACGGCGGACTCAGGAATTTTTCACCTACCACGTCTGGAGCCGCAGCTCCTACTTAGTGTATTGCAGGAATTTTTCGTGGGTCCAGCCCCACTGGTTGGCAAGTTTCCTCGTCAGGGCTTGACCCAACACAGTGGCGTTACCTCACTTATCACACAACGTATAAAATAGTAATAAAGAGAATATAAAACAAAAATCACAAAACAAAATAAAACTTATGGAGATCTCCTAATACTTCGTTACTTCATCCAGTCTTTTACTTGTTAACATAAATTTTACATTCAATTTAAACATAATAATTAATTTATCAATATTGGCAACTTAAATTTTACTTTGTTCAATATACCTTAGGAGTACCTCTCTCCAGCTGGAAACACGCACACTAACAGACCATGAACCTCTAATGCAGAAATTTGATCAAACAGGTTTTCTGCTTACCTTTTCTTATGCCGGCAAAAGTTGATGGTCTGTCAGCCCGCGCTGGTCCCAGGTCCCCGGAGGAGCCCTCCGTAAAGGCAATCACGTCGGGGTCACCAATAAATGTGGGAGATTTTTCTCCTACACTAGTTACAGTTGCCTTAATTACAAATATTACACAAAAACTTTAACTTTAAAAAGAACCAAAGAAAAGACTCCGGACTCCTTGTAGATCTGGATGAAGTAAGGCAGGATTTATTGCAGCAATAAAACCAAGTGAGCCAGCTTAGCAATGCCTAGGTTGTAGTCCCAAGCTCCTCCAAGACCTGACTGCAGTACTGTGACATGGGCACTTCTTTTATACAGTTTTCAAGGGGAGGAGCGCTCAACTAGCCCCCTCCCCTGTACATTTTTTCTTATTTCTTATCAAATTATTAACCCATTGTAATCCAACTTTTTCCAAGTATTGTCACCCATTGTAATTACATTTTCTCTTATCTTGTTTGCTTACGTCATATACCTCGTCATCTGACTCCATATCTTTTCCCCATTATAGTCTATTTTTCTTTCAAATTATTTTCCATTATCTTTACACTAAGTTTGTTTATTATTAAAAAATATAGGGGCGGCGCTTATTTTACTATATATTCTTAGTTCTTCCGGGTTCCTCTACAGTTCTCGACAGACAGGCCATGGGTAAGCATCTCTCTCGCAGTCATTTTAATTATTTGTCTTATTTTCCTAATTTGTTGTATTTACGTATTTTATTTTATTGTTATAGCTAAGCGCAACTGCCCAAGCACTGAATACATCCCTTTGGACGATTCGGACAGCCAGGACAGTCCAGAGCACAACTCCTTTGAGGATTACCCTCCTACTGAACCTGTTGCTGACCGAGCCTCAGTGAGTTTTTGCCAAAATGAGTCTGATGGATCATTGACACAATTTCTTCATAAGAACGGTCTTACTTATGCCAGGAAAGATGACTCCGGGCCTGGTCCTTCTAAGAGACCACGTCCGGAGGCACATAGCTCCCCTTTACTTTCCTTCAGGCCCGTGCGACCAGAGTCTAGTACTCCAGCCCATTCTCTTTTAAGGCCTGTTGGTCTAAGAAGCGTCAGTACTCAGACTGATTTTAAAATGTCTGTTGGTACCCAAACTGATTTTCCTGAAGCGCCTACACCACTTTTGAATCGTGGTATTTCTGTTTTTATTCCTCACACTGATCTTCCCATCAATGTGGTTCTGGGTCAGAGAAGGCTTGATATTTAATTTCTTATGCCTTTTGTTATTTGATGCTTACCCAGGCCCCCTATTTTACTGTACTTTTATATATTGGGCCTTATACTTTGTATTTTTATTTTATTCACTATGTAGGTGCACATGCTATTTTATTTTGTGCCTACTCTTATTAAACTTATTATTCATTAAGCTGAGTGTGTGTCTTTGGTTATTTGTCTGTGTCCCTTTAAATTTGACATGTCTGCACATGTATCCAACCCCTGTTACATCACAGTTAAGATCACCCCATGTCTGAGGAGATTACCTCATGTCTGGGGCTATTGGCATTACATAATGTCTAGGGCTAATATCAGCTGACATTACATCATGTCTAGGGACATCAGGTACTTTTGGATGTTCAAGGTACAAAGATTACATCATCCCTAGGGTCTGTTTGGTACACACTGTCCCCTAAGCATCTCAAATCCAAGATGGCTACCTGTCTAGAGTTCGTTTGAGTTCATGCTGCCTGTTCTTGCTACTGTGACATCACACTGTCCTTAGCTCACCTCTGTCTCCTTACCTTACCTCTATGTTCTTCTATTAAGATTAATAGTTTCTATCACTAGAGTTGCATGCACAAGTATATTTAATTAAAATATGCTCACAGTACCCTTCGATCAATGAAAGAAAAACTCACAATGGTCACAGAAATAATTTTAATCTGACAAAAGTAATAATAAATAAGAATTCTATGAATGTTAACCAATGAAAGACAGACATGCTCCAACAGAATTATATATAAAAAAAAAATGAACTCATGCAGATTTGCAGCATTTTGGAGATGCTTACAGTGGCCCAGAAGGGCAAGGCATCATTCTTGTGTATGAGTGTGTGTTTTTCGTGTGTAAGTGTTTTTCCATGTGTAAGTGTATGTTATTTTCTTTGTTTGAATATGTTTTTTCCTGTGTATTTGTGTATGCTCCAGGAAAACATGCATCCTGTGTTTGAGCAGTCCACTCCTGAGTGTGAGTCCTCCACTGTTGTGTTTTCAGTATGCTCTCTTCTGTATGTGTTACTGCCCTTGTGTGATTCCTCTGCTCCTGTGTAGATCAGTCCGCTCCTGTGTATGCAGTACTCCACTCCCTTTTATGCAGAAATACATTTTACGCCTATGTAAAAACTCTTTTTTCTCCTGTGTGAGAACTCTAGTTCTCCTGTATGCTGCAAGCAAAATGCTAAAGCTAATGTGCAAGGTACTATGGGATTGAAACCCACAAGGACAAAGTAAACACAGAACCATGCTGGTCATCACCTCCAGGACGTATCATGATGGAATATAAAGTTAATTATTGCGTGATAATGTCATAATTTTACTAAATTTGCAACAAGACACTTATCACGTACTGTTTTATATATAAAACTAATTGGATGTTACTGTTTAGGTCAGGAAACAATAAGTTTATAGCAGTGTTAATGCTATTGGAGAGAATCAAAATGGGTGATCTCCTCTTCAGTGTAGGGAATAGCAGGCCACCTCAAAGGGAGCTGTAAATTATCTCTCAGTGGTACAAAGCAGCTGGAAGAGTGACCTGATCAAAAGAGGAAACCCAGATGGCTTTCACCAAGCCCGACCTCAAATGGTACAAATCAGCAAGCCATTGTAAAAGGAAGAGACAATTTCATAACATCAGTAAACAAGAAAAAAACAGTTACACATCCCACTCAAACATTGTAAATCAGCAAGCAATTCCCTTGAATGAGGAAGAAGGCAGTTTCATAACCCCCCTTGCAGTTGCTGACCACCAGAACATGTTTCCTGCTTAATCTCTTGGCTCAAGAACAGAGAACATACCTGCTTCACTGTATACTTATATACTAATATTTATATTAATAATTTAACCCGAGTCCTTGAAGATTGTTAAAGGTTAAGATGACGTCCTTAAAGTCTTTCGGGAAAGCCCTTCAGAGAGGTTGACCTGCTAGTCCTTAAAGCATCATCGCTATGGCTTCAAATTGAAAGTAGATATAGTATTTTTTTTTTCTTCAAAAGTTTCGGGCATGCATTAAGTTGTCTTTCTTTTTAAAGAAATTTGCTTTAAACTTCTCAGTAAAGAATTTGACTGTCAATCCTCATACACGTATGATACCCAAAGGCGAGTGGCAAGATGGTAAGTTTTATTTATTCTCTTTTTAATAAAATGTATTCTGTTTTATTTTGTTTCTTAGGAAATGTTGAAGATAAACCAACTTTATTATTTGTTAGAATTGGAAACGCTGATTTATAAAACAGCCATGCGTCACGGTCTTCACCTTGGGCTGGGAAGTCAATTAACGTCATTTTATTATCAGTACATCCCAGAATCAGAATGTATGGTATTAACTGTCCATAATCATATGCACATACCACACCTCACTCACCCACTCGAAGTTCTGCTGGCATTTTATAGCCAGCTGGCGCTTGCAGGACGGTGAGGTGAAATAATCTGCCAGGAGTTATGTATATAACTCTTGTATAACCTACAAGAGTTTTGTAGCCCCGCCCTCTCCTTGCAATCTGTGGCCATCTTTTGTCGATAAGCTAGGGGCAGCATAGTGTGTGTGTGTGTGTGTGTGTGTGTGTGTGTGTGTGTGTGTGTCTGTGTGTCTGTGTGTGTGTGCTGGCTCAATGTGGTTTATTCTTGTTGGAGTCACAGTGGATCTGCTACTTATTCATGGAATGTTGTGTGAGGCAGCACACTGTTCTTAAGAACATTTTATATACTTTATTTAATATAAAGTGATATGACTGCATACATTTCAGAATGCGTTAGTTCTTGGAGCACGTTCACTATGTGCAGGTTAACACACATGATATTTACTCTGCTCTAACTGGCCCTTGTCTAACAACAGCTGCTCTAACTGCAGGTGATCTAACTATATACAGTATATAAAGTCAGCTGAAAAAAAATGTATACACACTTCAGGAAAAGAAAACCTTTCCTGTACTAAATTTATTGCTATACATTATATATTTATATGCATGTCGTCCCAGCCAACGTCATAGAAAATGCTTGAAGACACACTGGTGGACTTGGAGGCACAGATCCAGGAGGTTCTTTATTACATATCCCAAATGACTTTCTTCTGTGCATTCCATCCCGTCCATTTAAGGAAACTGGTGGAGGCCACTGGTGTCTAAGTTGCAATTTAAAGATTTGCTGTCATTTTCCAATGTAATAAATGTACAATTTATTTTAATACAATTGCATTAGAAATATGGACTTTATTAACTTTTTTTAATGCCTAGTTACATTTCACCCACCCTGTATTGGATGGATGGATGCCAAATATCCAGCAGCCATAAAGACAGGTTAGAGATTGCACACTGTGTATCTTACATATCTTACTAGTGCAATGAATGAGAAGAACAAACATTGCAAGATCTTGAAGGAGTTAAACATAAAAAACAGGTTAATTGCAGTTCAGTCATGGTGTGTAATTTTATATGTGGCAAAGTGACAACAGTGCAAACAGTATTAATTGTGCAAAAACCTAAGTAGTTGTGCAAAGAGCAGCATGAAAGTACCAATGAAATTTAGTCTGTGTGTAAATCTCAATGTATGCAATAGTTGAAGTAACTGAGCATACCCTGATGCTAAAAGAT
Organism: Clarias magur; assembly: GCA_013621035.1. Taxonomy (NCBI): domain Eukaryota; kingdom Metazoa; phylum Chordata; class Actinopteri; order Siluriformes; family Clariidae; genus Clarias; species Clarias magur. The sequence continues at coordinate 10,886 of QNUK01001503.1, forward strand.
GGGAGTTATGCATGAACCACCGTGATGTAAATAGCAGACTATTTTTGTATTACAAGCACAATTGTAATACAATGCATTATATATAACTGTAATATTGAATCGCTATATGTACAAAATTATGATAGAAATCACATCTGAACCTAGATTGTTAGGAACCTCCACTAGAGGTCACTGTTCATGTATGTCTGTCTTTGTGTAGTTCCTGTTGGTTGACTCAGTTTCCCAGAAGGCACCTCAGTCAGGTGATGAGGCTCACCTGAACTGAGGTGGCTCATTAAAACCTTCTATAAATAGCAGTTTGTTCTGGGAAACTGGGTCGAGCATTGTTTGTGATTGTCTCATTGTCTGTTGGTGATTGTTTGTTTGGATTACCATCATGTGGGCATTCCTTTTTGTTACTTTGAGTTTATATTTGGTTTATGTTTTGTAACCTTAGTTTTCAGAGGGCTCTAGTTTTGTTTTCTTGATGTTCCTTGTGTCTGTGGATTCATGGAGCTGCTTTGTTCACTGGGTAGTTAGGCTGTGTCTCCTCCTGTGTCCTGTGTAAGTACTGTTTTGCCTTCTGGTCTTTTCCCTTGTATGTGTAGCCACATGAGTGATTAGCCATTAGCAGGGTTAGCCGCTAGTAGGCCTTGACGAGTAGTAGGGTTAGCCCCTAGTAGGGTTAGCCTCCAGTAGGCTAATCTCTAGTGGGAGTGACTGCTAGTGGTTCTGGTCACTAGTGGGTTGGCTGCTAGTTTGGGATAGCCTCATGTGTGCCCTGCCTTTAGTCTTCCGGTCCCCTAGGTCAGTACTAACCCCATTAGCCACTAACCCGGTTAGGTCAGCCTCCAGTGTCCCCAGTACAACATGTAGCTACTAACCTCACTAACCCAGCTAGTCTAGTTCCTGTCAGTCTCTGTGCCCCTAGCCCTGTCTCCTGTCTAGCCCTGTCTCTCCAGTCCTGTCTCTCCAGTCTCCAGTCCCTGTCTTTAGTTCCCCTCTGTGTCTTAGTTAGCTCCAGCTCCATGTTTCCTCATCCCTGGTTCCCTGTGTCAGGCCCTGGTTCCCTGTGTCAGGCCCTGGTTCCCTGTGTCAGGCCCTGGTTCCCTGTGTCAGGCCCTGGTTCCCTGTGTCAGGCCCTGGTTCCCTGTGTCAGGCCCTGGTTCCCTGTGTCAGGCCCTGGGTCCCTGTGTCAGGCCCTGGTTCCCTGTGTCAGGCCCTGGTTCCCTGTGTCAGGCCCTGGTTCCCTGTGTCAGGCCCTGGTTCCCTGTGTCAGGCCCTGGTTCCTGAGCCCTAGTTTTAGTTCCTTTGTTCTGTTTTTGAGTTGTGTTTGTTTAAATAAGACTCTTTCTGTTACAACCCCTCTGCGTACATGCCTACCTTCATGCCCATGGCAACACCATCAGCCGGTCTAGCACTACAACCAGCTAGACCCATTGACATAGATATTGTGATAATATTGTATCAGGTGATCCCTGACAAATGCTTCATCGCTCCTCCTTGTTTCTTTGTTTAATTAAATTTTATTTTAATATTCAATAGGTATGTTAACTTGTTCGACGTAGTGGTGTGGTAACCCCCAATTCCATACTTTTTCAAAGAGAATATTGACCACTAGTGTTGACGGCTTATTTTTTCCATTCGAGAAAGTTTTGAGATTTGTCCAAAATGGATAATAACCTTAAACTTATTTTCCTATTCCTTTCCAAACAGTCATGTGTCAAATGTCCTTGGTATGCTTAAAGTTTAGTTTATTTTTATTTATTTTATTTTTTTTATTTTATGATTTACTTTTTTATGATCTAAAAATTACATGTCATATGTAAAATGATAAATTTTTTAACTTAATTATGGTTAGGATCAATAGGAATAATTTTGTAAAAGCTTGATTACATTATTATTATTATTATAATTTTTCCTGATTCAAAAGACTGATCATTTAAACTTACTTTAAGCTGATACATGGGTTTTCACATCCAATACACCACCAGCAAAACCTGCTCCACTTCACACTCACCTCACACTTCACACTGTGACACCTCCACTCTTAGGCCAGACACCATCTCTGCATCCCAACACAAGATCGAAAAATACACACAACAAAACTATTAATGTTGTGTATTCATTATATTTTGTGCTGCAGAAAAAAAAAAAATTAAAAGCACTAGAAAGTATCCTACAGTTTGGAGATACTAATTTATTCTCACCATGCTCCACATGGAACACTCTCACGACCTCCAAGCATGCACCAGAGAAAGAGAATGTGTGTGTGTGCGTGAGTGAGAGGGAGTGAGTGAGAGAGAAAGAGTGCGATAGTGTGTGTGTGTGATTCGTGTGGTTTTTGGTGTGAACTTTTTTTTACTTTTGAATCAGAGATAGTGGTTAATGCTGATCTTAGACCAGTATCACTTATGTCTTGCAACCTCACAGTTAAGCTGCATAAAAACTTTAAAAAAAAAAAAAGAAGGAAATTTACAAATAATTCTAGGTGCATAAACAAGCTTCAGTTAGTCCAGAATGCAGAAGCGAAAGTCATCACTAGAACCAGAATATACAAGCACATCACTCCTATCTTATCTACACTGCATTGGCTCCCTGTGAAATTTCACATCGATTTAAAAATACTACTATTGACGTATAAAGCATCAAATCGTCTCGCATCAAAGAATGCAGGCTGCCTGTCAGTACCACGTATTATTAAAACTACAGCAGGGGGCGGAGCTTTTTCATACAAAGCCCCAAAGTTATGGAATAGTCTTCCTGTTAATGTTCGGGACTCAGACACAGTCTCAGTGTTTAAGTCGAGGCTAAAAACTTATTTATTTAGCCAAGCATTTTTGTAAATAGATTAGCCTTAGGTAAAGGAGCAGATCTGGGGGACTCATGGACGTAGAGTATTCTGGTGAACTGGTATGTTTAGATGCTGTCCTCCCCACTCTCATTGTTCACTCAGGTTTGTTGACGGTGAGGTGATTGGTTGCTTTACATCTCAGTTCCCCCTCATGTCTGTGTTTCCTTCTGGCTCTCCCTTTTAGTTATGCTGTTATAGTTAGTCCTGCCGGAGTCCCTGCTTGCAATCTGCACTAAAGATACATTCACAATATACATTGTTTGACTGTGACCATACCTAACTGCCATCTCTCCTTTCTCTTCTCCTCTCTCTCTCTCCTTTCCCTCTCCCTGTCTCTCTCTCGAGCTATACATGTCGCCCCAATGATCCAGACCCCTCTGCCCCCTGGAGCTGTCTGACTCCAGTCCTGGTGTCCTGTTTCTGGTTGGAGCTCTCATCGCATGGATGTCCCGTGTGGTCTGCCTGGGATGCGTGTAGTGACTGGGGACGGTTCCACTTTTCCACAATGACGGTCTTGTCTTCAGCTGATGCAGTCAGCTGTTCTCTGAGGACTTGTGACTTCAGTTGCTCTATAGTTCAGGACTGGAGTTTCCTACAGTCTACCTGAGCCTCCAATAACAAGCTGGACAAAATTTTAACTTAAACAAATCTCCTGTTATACCAAACTTCTAGTCTCACACAGTATTATGCTCATCAATCCCTGCTATCCGTTATCACCCAGATGAGGATGGGTTCCCTATTGAGTCTGGTTCCTCTCCAGGTTTCTTCCTATTACCATCTCAGGGAGTTTTTCCTTGCCACCTTGCTGTTATCCTCGGCTTGCTCATCAGGGACAATCTTATCATTTTGATTCCTACACGTTCACATCTCATACAAACTTAAATCATTATTTTGATTGTGTAAAGCTGCTTTGTGATGCTATTCAATTGTCAAAAGTGCTATACAAATAAAATTCCAGATCTGCTGCAGGAACATGTTGACTAATTCATATAACCTATACACACTATAAAACATATAAATTCATATCAGAAGCATTATGTGAAAACACTAAAAGCTTTGTAATGTTATGAGGAACAAAAATATGGTGAAATGGCGCAAAGGGTGTATCATTATAATACAACAATGTGACACTGGTGTGTAACTACTGCACTTTAATAAGTACATCTACAATACAGTACATTATGTGTGAGAACTGCAGCTCAAACATCTTCACACTTCTAGAACAAGAGGCCCCAGATGCCCCTCATCTGATGTGTAACTTCTTCTGACTTCCTTTACAAACAGCAGCACATTCGCTCTGTTATTGAACTGAGTTGAACCAAATTTTTAAAATGTTTGTTTTTCAAAGAAAGGGATATTTCAAAGAACATATTTTGAAGTACATTTCAATGCACAATGCTCAAATTATTGATGTATTTACACAGACTAGAGTGACAGTTCTTCAAAGATGTTGTAATGTTGATGATAAAAATGCTGATGATAAATTTCACATTTAATTTAATTTCACATTAGAACATTTAATTATAGAACGTAAACATTTAATTCATTCACTGTAAGCTGGCTGCACTATAGGCAGCAATTTTAAAACATTACATTTGACAATTGTCAAGTCATCAAATTAATTATGTTTGAGTCTACAAGTTAATGAGCAAACACCTCTCAATCAGCTTCACTAGGGAGTGAGGCAAGTGTTTACTGCTAGCCAACATTTGACTTTAAACCCTGTATTTTATTAAAAATTAATATATGTATAAGGAAAGATTACTAATGTACATAGATTTCACATATAACATATTAGATACATTTATTTTTATCCTGGCTCTTCAAACTGTATAGATTTATAGAACATAATTACACACACACACACACACACACACACACACACACACACGTTCCTCTGTGCTGTTTATGATCACTAGATCTGCTCCTTTGCACCTACAGTCTTGTCTGCTATCAGCCCAGTTCTTCTCCTCATTAGGCATGAAATAAAGACTACAGTAGCATTCAAGCTGAAACACATTCCTATATAATTATAGATAGAGGTAAATTTATTTAAACAGATAGGCGACAGGCTATAAAATAGATACAAACATCTATACTATAAATATAAAATTTAAGCACTAAATAAAGCCTTACAAGATTAATTAAAGCAAATACAGTAGAACCTTGGATTGCGAGTATATTTCGTTTCAGAAGCATGCTTGATATACAAACACTCATATATCAAAGTGAATATTCCACAACCCAAAAATATTCATATAAACATGATATACAAAAGATAAAGAAAAAAATAAAACAAATTAAAACCTTTGAAAAGAATCATACTTGTAGTGATTGAGACCAGAGACCTTTCACTCACACACACACACACACATCCCAGCTCCTAACACAGCCAGAGAGAGGAGAAGTGGAAAGACTGACCTTTTACACATCCACACACCAGTTTACAGACAGTTTCTCTGCCACACAAGCGTGCACACAAAATATTAAATGCTTTATTTGCCATCACAGTGCTGTGGATCAATCAGCAAGAGAACACACAGCAGAACCAGTCAGTCTGTAACATTCGCACACCCTGCAGTCAGTCTGCCCCATGCAGTTGCTTGTGCTACAAGTAAATGGACACAAAGACACATATTTAATCTCTCTAGTAAGCGGAAGAACATATCTGTATCCAGAAACTCCCAAAGGCATACAATAATGGGAGGTGCTTTAAACTGTTTTTTTTTTTTTTTATAAAAAATTTTTTTTTTTTATTTGTGTTTGATACACAAATGCTTCACAATCGACTGAACAAAGCACATTCACAGTGTTTTCACGCAACACCTCGTTCCCGCTTTTTTCCCGAGACATTTTGCAATCGAGTCTCCATTTGTGTGTGCGTCTATGTCTGTGTGTTTCTTTCAGTTAATTAAGTAGTGAGTGTATTTTACCTGAGCTCTGAGATTGCTTAAAGCTTCTGGGCATCTGTCCTCTGTCCTGAGTTCTCATTGTCATTGCAATCATCAAATTTGTACATAGCCCCTTACTCATCTTCATTCTTCTCTTTGCAGTAATCCTGATATTTCATTGAAGTCTAAAACCACACTCAGATTAGCTGTCAGAAGGAACGCTGCATAAATGACTGGGTTGCTGCTCTGTTGAAAGACTCTTTTATTGTAAAGGTTCCTCTTTCATTAATTTTTTTGCAACAAGACATTTAACAAATTGACAGACTGTGATAAAAATCAGATGTGCATAAAGAGTGTGGTCAGTTAAAGAAGATTACAATGCATTAATACATCTTATTTCAACAATGTTAAATTATTTTAAATGTTTTACAATGGGTAACATTATACAATTAAAGTGTGTTGAAATGGGTATAACTTGTAAATAAATTATTTAATTAATTTACAAGATTTATAGATTTTTTTACAGACTATTCTATAAAATACTATAATATTATATGAATAATAATAATAATAATAATATAATAATACACTTTATTTATAAGCGCCTTACAAACACTCAAGGACACTGTACAAACGTTACATAAAGGCACATAGAAACAAGACAAAGCAAAAAAATACCAGCAACAAAACTAAATTAAATACCAAGAGAAACTGTGTATGAGAGAGGGCAGGAAGGATTTAAGGTGGGTAAGCAAGATTAAACAGGTAAGATTTGAGTTTGGATTTAAAGAGAGACAGTGAATCAATGTTGCAGATTTCTGGCGGTAAAGAGTTCCAGAGCCGGGGAGCAGAGTAACAGAAAGCCCTCTGTCCCATGGTGGAGAGATGAGCAGAAGGCACAGAAAGATGGAGAGAAGAGGCAGATCTGAGAGAGCGAGAGGGAACATGAATATGAAGAAGATCAGATACATAAGAAGGGGCAAGATTGTGGAGAGCTTTGAAAGTAAGAAGAAGGATATTGAAGTCTATATGGTACTGTACCGGAAGCCAGTGAAGCTGCTGCAAAACTGGAGTGATGTGGTGAAATGAAGGAGTTTTAGTGATGATGCGAGCTGCCGAGTTTTGAACCAGTTGAAGCTTATGAAGAGTTTTATGAGGGAGGCCGAAAAGAAAGGAGTTATAAATCGAGTTATAAATCAATACAGGAGGTTACAAGATTGTGGACAAATATATAGCAGTGGCCTTCTGAGTGAGAGAAGGGCGTAGACGATTGATATTGTGTAGGTGAAAATAAGCGGACCAGGTAATGTTATTAATATGGGATTGAAAGGAAAGTGCACTGCCCAGGAGGACACTCAAACTCTTAACCAGAGTGGAAGGAGAGACATTAGAATTGTCAATAGAAAGGGAAAAGCTGTTTATTTTAGAGAAGGTGGACTTAGTGGCAATTAAGAGAAATTAAGTTTTCTCACTGTTTAATTTAAAGAAATTGGCTGAGAACCAGGATTTGAGTTCATTAAAGCAGTTGAGAAGAGAGGAAGGTGGGAGGGTAGCATTAGGTTTGCTACAGTAATAGAGTTGGGTGTCATCCGCATAACAGTGGAAAATAATGTCATATTTTCTAAAGAAGTTGCCTAGTGGAAGAAGGTAGGTGATAAAGAGAAGAGGACCTAGGACAGAACCCTGCGGAACTCCAGTGTTAACAGGAAAAGATTCAGAACGAAAAGAGTGTAATTTTATGACCTATGTGTACCCTGATAGATACATTATATATTAGATCAGCACTCCTTAATACATCTGTTTTTGACTTCAGATATTTGGTTTGAAGAAAACTTACTGAAGTCTCAAAAACATTTGGTTGTGTCAAAGCAAAAACAGCTATTTTACTTTTAACTTTTAAAATTAATTTTACAGTAACCAAAAATGAGATTAGACCAGGGTTTATGGACCTGCTGAAAAAATATGAATAGGTGGCTGTGCTTGCTAAAGATCAGGGTGCAGAAGGGCAGCCTGTGGTGTTCCGGCATTGGTGTGTAGGCCAGAAGATGAGACTGGTGCATGGCATGCACATACAGAGGTTTTGAAGAGACAGACCACATCTATGATAGCACATTCTAAACAGCTGTCCACGAGTGTTCAGGTACGATTGGCTTTCTGTTTCAATCTGATTCAATCTGTGCCCAAGTGTTCCATACCATTTTTGGTAGGGATATTTCAGTATACTGCCAAATGGTAGTTGTTAAACTGTAAGCTTAGCCTCACCAGGTATGAATGGCACCCATTGTGACTCGAGCCAGTTCCATGTCTCCAAGGGCATTTTCATATTAGTGTTCCAGGACTGTTTTTTTTTTTTTAAACACTTGACCCCAAAGTTATTGTGGTTAATTTTAATCAGCAAGCATTCTGGGCTTGGGAACAGTGTCGAGTCATCTGGAAAAGGTGGTCTGGAGGATGGTATGGATCAAATCAGATATGAATGCCATGACGTAATATCATTAATGCAGTCTGTTTCATTTGAAATGTCTGTGTGTGCCATACCATGTGCCACTCTCATCCTCTACACAGTCATGGATATCCCACCCCTTAGCTGTTATAATAACCCCCAATAACAATAGTGCTTCCACCATTGTGGCAATGGGTTGGTAGTCATTTCCTCTGTAGCTTCCCTTATCTGATTCTCTTGAAGTTAGGGATAAACATATATTGGCGTGTTACTGAGAAACCACAAAGCACAAACTTAAGAGGAATTCATAACATATCTGTCCATGAAGACGTTGACTTTGATGTGAGATTAGGGGAACTTTTGTCTTGCAACCTCATTATAATGTTGCATAAAAGCTCAAAAAGTAAATGTATAACCTATAATCTAATAATTTGAGATATACTGTGGGAACTAATTAATAGTACTTAATCCAGCCTATTATAAATATATAAATTCATGTTTAAAAGCAGCAGGTGAAAAGTCTAATAGCTTTGTGAAATGACATTATGAGGAACAAAAATATGATATCAGAAGTATGTGCACATTGTTAAATTGAACACAGGGAGAAATGTGATAAAAAAAAATCTTTCATTACAATGTTTTGACCTTACCTCCCTTTCTGATTATAATTACCAATTATCCTTGTGTTACATTCCTGTGTTTGAGCACATTCATGGACATTCCACTTCACTTCATAGTTGTATAGATTACTCTACTTTTATATACAGATTATACTGTCAAAATGTCTTTTTCAGCATTTAGTATATGCTCTTATTTACACAGTGAATACATGTGTGTTATAATGCTTAATCAAAAACACATTCTCATGCTGTTTTCTATCAAGGACTAAGAGGAGCATTTCAAAGTTGCCCCCTAGTGGCAAATAGCTGCTGCGTTTGACTTTGTGTCTTTCCGTTTATAGCACTCGTATTCTGACATAACTCACAGTTTTCTAATTAAGATCATGATTTCTGTTCACAGCTGTGTCTAATTGTATAGTTTCTTTATGTAAGTTCCGATGTGTTCAAAGTTAGGGTGTCTTATATCTGTAATGTTGTCCTTAGCTGCTTCCACTGGTTTTCATGATCTTTCTGTTGTGTTATTCTGTTTTTTTTTTTTTTCCTCTCTGTCTGTGTTGTCACGAGACACCTGTCATTTTGTATTTGATTTTATTTTCACTGAAGAGCAGGAATGGTATTTAAGGAAGCCAAACATGCAACAGTTGATGAAATGCAGTTAAACAGCAGATCTTTCTGAAGCGGGGGCCACAAAAATTATGTCTGAATAAAAATTAATAAATAGTAATAATAAAGAAACTGGAACCCATTATAACTGCTTGCTTATGTAGGTTTCCTACATGGAAAACTGATGAACAAAACAAGTAAAAAAAAAAAAATACAAAGTTGTTAATTAATGATGACATTCTTAGTGTTAAGTGATATAAAAGTAAAAACATGACTAAGAGCTGAAGAAAGTGATTAAGTGTTACACCAGAACAGTTAGAACAACCTGACAATAGACAGAGACCAGTTACAGCCCAATTGCACATTGACTTCAGAGAAAGATCAGATTCTTATACAGAGAGGGAGTGAGAGACTTAAATAAAGGCTCGTTCACATTGATATCTCACTGTTGTGTACTCCATCATTATATTGGGCATGGATTTATTGATTTCATAAATCAAGATTCAAGAAAACAACTTTAATAATAATTGATAAAAAAAAATAATAATAATCGTTAATTAATATGAACTATACTCCCCCGACTCCGGCAGTAGAGCCTCACAGTGGGGCGAGTGGGTGATGACTCGGCGGCATATTCGTTCAGCTAAAGCTAACGCTAAACCTAGCCCACCGGAGCACACCTCTTCTGCGCTTCAGGTGTCCAACAGGTTCGCTCTCCTCAGTGATGCACCCGCTGAGAAACCTGAAAGAGCTCTGGTTATAGGAGACTCTATACTGAGACACGTGAAATTAGCTAGGCCTTTAGGGGCGCCAGCGGCAGTGGTCAGGTGTATCCCGGGAGCCAGAGCACCGGACATAGCAGGTAATCTTAGGGCTCTAGGACAGCATAGGTTCTCTAAGATAGTGGTACATGCTGGAGCTAACGATATACGCCTTCGTCAGTCAGAGGTTAGTAAGAGTAACTTTACAGAGGTGTTTAAAATAGCGAAGGCGATGTCAGAAGAAGTAGTTTGCTCTGGTCCCATCCCAATGAGACGTGGCGACATAGCTTACAGCAGGTTATGGTCGCTGAACCGCTGGATGTCCAGGTGGTGCTCCGAAAACAACGTGGGCTTCATTGACAATTGGAAGACTTTTGAGGGCAAAACTGGCCTGTTAGGGCGGGACGGTGTCCATCCCACTCGGGAAGGTGCTGCTCTCATTTCTTGTAGTATAGCACATAGTCTCAGAAGAGACCTAGTTAATCGGTGACAATCCAGAGCCAAGGCCAGGGAGCAGACAGACAGGCTAAACCAACCGTCTGCTAGCTGCATAGAGTCGTCACTCAGGGTTCATCATATTGAGACTGTGTCTGTTCCCCGAACTAAACATAAACATACATTTAGAAAGACTCAGAAAGTCTGTTTTAGTAATTTAATTAACATAGATACCACAAACTCAGACCACACTGAATGCGCAGCCGCACCTCTGATCTGAAGCTAGGACTGTTAAATATTAAATCTCTCGCATCTAAAGCAGTTATTGTTAATGAAACTATCACAGATCAGGAGTTTGATATATTATGTTTAACAGAAACCTGGATTAAACAGGACGAGTATGTGGCTCTAAATGAAGCGAGTCCTCCTGGATACAGCTACATACACCAGCCTCGGTTAACTGGTAGAGGAGGAGGAGTCGCAGTTATTTATAACAATAATCTGTGTCTCGTACAAAAACACAGTTTTAAATCTAATGCATTTGAAGTTCTCTATAGTAACATAAAGTCAGCTCAGTCAATCCCGCTAATCATCATTTACAGACCCCCAGGGCCGTACTCGGAGTTTCTCTGCGAATTTGCAGATTTCCTCTCAAACCTTGTTGTTTCTGTAGACAAAGCGTTAATTGCTGGAGACTTTAATATTCATTTTGAGAATCCAGAAGACCCTCTGAGAACAGCATTCTTGTCCATACTGGACTCAGTAGGAGTAAATCAGTGTGTAGTAGGAGTGTGTAGTAGGACCCACTCATAAAGCAGGTCACACTTTAGATTTAATATTATCCTTCGGATTAAGTATAGGAAATATAACCACAATTCCTCAGTCTGAAGTTATCTCGGATCACTACCTTGTCTCGATTAAAGTGTGTTATAGTAATAATGTATGCACAGCACCGCGCTACTGCCTTAAATGTACATTTACATCAAATACCGCACAGAGCTTTATCAATAATCTTCCAGAATTATCAACTTTGATTGGATCGCCATCTGACTTCACAGAACTCGAACAGGCGAATGAATATCTAGAGTCAGCACTTCGTTATGGCTTAGATAATGTTGCTCCAGTTAAAAGGAAAATGATTAGAGATAAGAAACTCGCTCCTTGGTATAATGACCACACACGTGCTTTAAAACAAACCGCTCGAAAATTCGAATGTAAATGGCGCCAAACTAAATTGATAGTATTCTAAATAGCTATTTAATACCATAGCTAAATTAACTAAAAACAAGACCACTGCAGAAATCTCCACAACAACATCATACAGTAGTGAGGATTTCATTAACTTTTTCAATAATAAAATTATAAATATTAGGCAAAAAATTCAGGCTTTGAATCCAGACAATTTAAATAATTCAGATGATCTAACCACATCACATCAGAACTTAGAACACTTTACTCCCCTTGAAGCGAGGGAACTAATTTCACTCATCTCTTCTTCAAAATCGTCAACCTGTATATTAGATCCTATACCGACACATTTTCTCAAACAGATAGTACCAGCAATAATAGAACCCCTGTTGAAAGTAATTAACTGTTCACTCAGTAGTGGGTATGTCCCCAAATCCTTTAAATTAGCCGTTATTAAACCGCTAATCAAGAAACCTGACCTTGACCCCTGTCTGCTTTCTAATTACAGGCCGATATCAAACCTTCCGTTTATCTCCAAGATTTTGGAAAAGGTAGTATCACAGCAGCTATGTTCATATCCACATAGAAATAACACAAATGAAGTGTATCAGTCAGGATTTAGGCCTCATCACAGCACAGAGACAGCACTTGTTAAAGTAGTAAACGACCTCCTATGGGCCTCTGATCAGGGTTGCGTCACTATACTTGTGTTACTGGACCTCAGTGCAGCTTTTGACACCATTGATCATAGTATTCTCCTTCACAGATTAGAAAAGGTAGTAGGAATTAAGGGAACTGCCCTCTTGTGGCTCAGATCCTATTTGACTGATCGTTATCAGTTTGTAGATTTAGATGGTGACCATTCCTCATGTTCTCAAGTGGAGTTTGGTGTTCCACAGGGCTCAGTTTTAGGCCCACTGCTTTTTTCCCTTTACATGCTTCCTCTGGGCAACATAATTCGTAAACATGGTATTAGTTTTCATTGTTATGCTGATGACACACAATTATATGTCTCAGCAAAACCAGATGAGAAAAACCAGTTTGCTAAAATTGAGCAGTGTGTGCAGGACATAAGAGATTGGATGTTAATTAATTTTCTTCTGCTTAATCCTGATAAGACAGAAGTTCTGGTCATAGGACCACAAGTAGCTAGAAATAAGCTTTCTGATCACACTGTAACTTTAGATGGCCTTTCTGTTCCATCAAGTGCAACAGTAAAAGACCTCGGTGTGATTATAGATTCCAGCCTTTCGTTTGAAGCTCATGTAGATAATATTACCAGGATAGCTTTCTTTCACCTTAGAAATATTGCCAAGATAAGAAACATATTGTCACTAAATGATGCAGAAAAACTAGTTCATGCTTTTATCACCTCTAGGTTGGACTATTGTAACGCCTTACTGTCTGGTTGTTCAACTAGGTGTATAAACAAGCTTCAGTTAGTACAGAATGCAGCAGCGAGAGTCCTCACTAGAACCAGAAGATACGAGCACATCACCCCTGTCTTATCTACATTGCATTGGCTCCCTGTGAAATTTCGCATTGATTTTAAGATACTACTTTTGACATTTAAAGCACTAAATGGTCTCGCGCCACAGTATTTGAGTGAACTGTTAGTGTTTTAAGATCCGCCACGCCTACTTCGATCAAAGAATGCAGGCTGCCTGTCAGTACCACGTATTATTAAAACTACAGCAGGGGGCAGAGCTTTTTCTTACAAAGCCCCAAAGTTATGGAATAGTCTTCCTATTAATGTTCGAGACACAGTCTAAGTGTTTAAGTCTAGGCTAAAAACCTATTTATTTAGCCAAGCATTTTTGTAAATAGATTAACCTTAGGTAAAGGCGCAGATCTGGGGGACTCATGGACGTAGATTATTCTGGTGAACTGGTATGTTTAGATGCTGTCCTCCCCACTCTCATTGTTCACTCAGGTTTGTTGATGGTGAGGTGATTGGTTGCTTTACATATCAGGGAGCCCTCATGTTTGTGTTTCCTTCTGGCTCTCCCTTTTAGTTATGCTGTTATAGTTAGTCCTGCCGGAGTCCCTGCTTGCACTTTGCACTAATATACATTCACCTTATACATGTTGACTGTGACCATACCTAACTGCCATCTCTCCTTTTTTCTGTTCTCTCCTTTTCTGCTCTCTCCTCTCTCTCTCTCCCTCTCTTCTTTCCCTCTCTCTGTCTCTCTGTCGAGCTATACATGTTCGCTCCCGAGTTGCCAGTGATCCAGACCCCTCTGTCCTCTGGAGCCGTCTAACCCGTCCTGGAGTCCTGCTTCTGGTTGGAGATCTCGTTGCATGCATGCCCCGTGTGGTCTGCCTGGATTCGTATGGTGGCTGGGGATGGTTTCCATTAAGACTGTCCTATCATCGATTGATGCTCTGGGGACCTGTGACTTCAGTTGTTCGATAGCTCAGGACCGGAATCCCCTACAGTCTACCTGAGCCCCCGGGAACAAACTGGACTCCTTTTAATTTTAATTTTAACACATCTCCTGTTACACTGAACTTCCAGTACACATTATTATTCTGATCAATCTCTGCTATCCGTTGTCACCCAGATGAGGATGTGTTCCCTGTTGAGTCTGGTTCCTCTCAAGGTTTCTTCCTATTACCATCTCAGGGAGTTTTTCCTTGCCACCGTCGCCCTCGGCTTGCTCATCAGGGACAATCTTATCATTTTGATTCATACACATTGCATAAAAACTTACTTCTTTTTATTGTGTAAAGCTGCTTTGCGACAATGTCAATTGTTAAAAGCGCTATATAAATAAAATTGACTTGACTTGACTATACTGATTTTCCATCTGTAGGTAAGGGAAAATCTAGGAAAAATTGGAATAGATGGGCTATTGAAAAAGTAAAAGTTTCCTTTTGAATTTATAAATCTGTGCAGCTCTTGGTCTAGTTTAGTACAAGTAAATGAATTGTGAGTTGTCCGAGACGATGTTCTTTGGGGACACATGCAGACGGACTACGTGCTCTAATATCAGCTCGGCTGTCCTTTTAGCTAAAAGGAGTCCGGCGAGGGCCACCAGGTCTATGGTCAGAACAACGTTTTTTCCATCGGAGACCGGCAGGCCCATGATGAAGTTGATGGCAATGTGCGTCCAGGGTCGACGGGGAACAAGGAGTGGTTAGAGTTCCCCTGGTGTTGGTTGATTAGTGTTCTTGGCCCTGGCGTACACTGAGCACACCCGGATGGACTCCTCGATGTCCTTGGTCATTGAGGGCCGCCAGAAAGCGCGCTGAATGTATTGGATGGTGCGCTGTGTACTTGGGTGTCCAGATAAAGGAGAGGAATGACCCCACTGGACGACGTCAGCCCTGATGTTATCGGGTACGTAGAGTCATCCAGGCCCCCAGTTTCCAGGTCCCAACGAAGCGGGGCGATGATTTTGGACGGAGGAAGGACAGGTGTGGGATCCGCCTGGGGAACGTCCACCTCATGTTTTCGAAAAGGGTGTCGGCTTTGATGTTCTTTGACCCCGGGTGGTATGACAGCTGGAAATCATAATGTTCGAAGAACAGGGCATGCATTGGGTTGAGCTGTTTCAGGTTCCTGATGGTGATGAGGTTCTGGTGGTCGGTCCAGACAATAAATGGCTCCCTGGCGCCCTGGAGCCAGTCTCGCCATTCCTCCAATGCCCACTTTATGGCCAGCAGTTCGTGGTCCCCTACCTCTTATAGCTGCTGAGTGGGGTCAAATTTTTTGGAGAAGAAACTTCAAGGGTGAAGTTTCTGGTCTGGACCTCATTGGGAAAGAACAGCCCCAGCGTCCATATCTGAAGCGTCCACCTCCAGAAAGAATGGTTTGTTAGCATCTGGAAGGAGGGGAATTGGGCCGGTGGTGATTTGACGGCAAAGGTCGTGGAATGCGGCGACGGCAGTGGAGTTGAGTTGAAATTGATGAGATGATGGGTGAGTCAGTGCAGTTAAAGGTGCTGCAACTGTACTGTAGTCCCGGATAAAGTGACGATAAACGTTTGCAAACCCGAGAAACTGTTGAAGTTGTTTGAGAGTCTTGGGTAGGGGCCAATGACGTACAACTTTCAGCTTCTGCGGGTCCATGGCCACCCCCTGGGGCAAGATGACAAAGCCCAGGAACGTGGTGGAACGCTTGTGAAAAGCGTACTTCTCCAACTTACAGTACAGACGGTGGGTGAGCAATCTCTTAAGGACAACCCTAACATGTTGGATGTGTTCTTCGGCAGTGCGTGAGTAGATCACGATATTGTCTAGGTCGATGAATATCCATTGGCCTAACATGTCTCTGAGAACATCATTAATGAAATATTGGAAAGCATCTGGAGCATTACAGAGTCCGAAGTGGATGACAAGGCTTTTGTAGTGTCCAGTAGGGGTGATGAAAGTCATCTTCCACTTCCAACTTCGTGAAAATGGTGGCACCAGAGAGAGCGTCCAGGGCTGAGTTGGTAAGAGGCAGTGGGTGTAGGTTTTTTATGCTGATGTTATTGAGCCCCCGATTGTCGACACAAGGATGTAATATGGCTGAATTTTTTTTTTACAAAGAAAAATCCCGTGGCGGTGGGCATGGAAGAGGGTCGGATGGTGCCTTGGCGGAGAACGGAGGACACATACTCCTCCATCACCCACGTCTTGGTGGTGGAAAGAGACTACAGACGGCCGCGGAGGGGGACAGAACCTGGCTGAAGCTCGATAGCCAGGTCGTAGGGGAGATGAGAAGGAAGGTGGGTAGTGCGTCTCTTACAGAAGACTTCAGCCAGGTCCTGATAAGCAGCGGGGATGGCGTTGGTGTCGACATCAGGGGCCTTGGACTCCCTAGAGCATGTCCCAGCCAGAGCTCGCAGGCAGAGTTCGCAGGCAGGTCGGCCCCCATTGTAGGATCCAGTTTTGAGACCAAGAGATGAGAGGGTCATGTTGTAGTAGCCAGGGGTATCTGAGGATGATGGGTGGAGATGAGATGAAGTTGAGGTGAAAGCGGATTGATTCCTGGTGTTGGTCAATGATGAGGGTGATGGGTCAAGTCTGGGCAATGATAGGGCTGGAGGAGAGGGGCCGACCGTCGACAGATGTTATTCGAACAGGCTGGGATAACGCTTCAATCTCTACCCCCAATTTTTTGGCATATGAGGAGTCAATAAAGTTTCCTGTGGCACCGGAGTCAATGAACGTGGAGCTTTGGACTCGTTTGTGGCCAAATTGGAGGTGTTCCTGAACCATGAGACGAGAGACGCTGGGTGTGATGGCAGAGAGATGGAGGGAGCCCGGTGAACTGTTCCCATGGTTCACCGGGCCTGGGCGTTTCCCAGGCAAAGAGGGCATATGGGGTTCTATGATGCGCCGCCAACCCACAATATGCACAAAGTTCCTCCCTGAAGCGTCGTTCTCGCTCTGCAGCGTTCAAGGAGGCGCGTCCTAATTGCGTGGGTTCCCCGGGTCCTGTGTCCACCACATAGCAGTGGTGTTGAAAGATGGCGCGATGGGCGGCAGGGGGTACCGCAGCCGCTGCGATGGGTGTGGCAACAGCCGACTGAGCGACCGCCCCACGGAGTGTCGCATTCTCCTGCCGTAGCTCCGCCACCTCGCAGCGCAAAGCCGCGACGTCTTGGAGGTCCTTGCGGAGAGACGCGACTTCACCACGGAGCTGATCGATCAGCTTGGCATGCTGGTCAAACACATCACAGAGGCAAGCAAACTCCGCTGGGTTTACTGCTTTAGGCTCAGTCATTCTGTCACGAGCAACTGGAGGGTAAACACCGAAGCCTTAGCAGTTAGCCCGTGTAGCGTGGATGGTAAACCTAAACACAAAAGCAGCGCCAGTAGGCAGGATAACCAAGCGTTGAGTCTAAGAACTCTCTTACTCAAAGAGCTAGGATCTACACAAATAAATCTGCGTTCTAGCAACACACACTCAATCAAAGAAGCAACCCGAATCGGTGAGTACTCACTGAAAAGTCAGCAAAGCGTTGGAAAAGGCATGGGTGAACTCAATGACTGAGCGATGTGAAGGGCCATTTTGACTCCTTTTATGCTTTCTGAATCGCAACTGCACTACTTCCGGATATTCGTGCCAGTCATGTTACGAGTGTGCATGACATCTTTAACAGTGATCTTTGGAGAATTTTTTATTTCTCTTACCATCCTCCTCACTGTGCGTGGAGGCAAAATAAACTTGCATACTCATCCAGGCTTGTTTACTACTGTTCTAGTTTTTTTTAAACTTCTTAATGATTCCTCTCACAGTAGATATGGGCTGGTGCAGGGGGACACGCAGGATTATGATTCGAGCAGCGCTGCTCAAGTTGGTCTGCGCTGCGCGACTGAAACTGGTTCGCGCTGGGCAATCCACTGGGCTGCACAAATAAACCAGATCATCTCTGACCTGTCCAGATTGTCGCGCTGCGCTGTCCGTTGGGCCGTGCAGATATTTAGTCCAGCCAGGGCGGATCAATCGGATGCTGCGGTTTCATCCCCCGATAGATCGCATGGGGAGCGCGGTTGCAATGCGTAAGCAAGGGTCAAATGCCAGAGGATCAGTCAGCATAGCATCTAAGTTAAATCACAAAACGAGAGCCATAATCAAAAGCGAAAGTGTTAAATCAGTAATTGGGAAATCAACCAACAAAGCAACTATCCCCCCAAAAAAAAAGAAAAAGAAAAAGCCATGGTCAAGCAGGCAAGGACAAGGAAGCGCGAGATTCGCAGCTTTGATCTAAAAAATAAAATAAAATAGCGAAATGACAATTCAAATGGAGAGGCTAGAAAACTAAATAGAAATAAAATAAATAAATAAATAAATAAATAAACCTAGTACATACCACTTTCCACAAAATTTCATATTTTAATTTAAGTGTTGCTTGTTCCAAAGACCCCATACTGCTCTAGAGAAACCATTTTATTAACCTCACTACTTGGGATCCTTTACATTTACATATGAATGAATGAATGAATGAATGAATCAAAGGAACAAGCAAATGCAGAACAGAAGATGTAGGCCCTTTAATAGAAATGACAAAAGTTCACACTTGACTCATATAAATAGTCGGGTGATTACACAGAGTAGCAATGTGAGCACTATGCCTAATAATTAAAGAAAATATGATAATAGACTGCAAAATGATGATCCTAGCAAACCATTTTGCAAACGTAAGTGCACAAAAGTGATGTATGAAATTCTGCCCTAGTAATCAGGAGGAATTTCTATGCAAATGCAAATTAAAATATATTAAGTTATAGTAATGCACATGTAAATTATGTCTATGTGTGTACTACTGTACCTGAGGTAATAGTTCTTTTACGGTTCACCCACATCTCCAGAACATCTTCATTCAGAAACATGTTTCTGAAAACCTTTTCTCTCATCTCCTCTTATGTTTACCCTGATCACTCTTCAGTCTGTGTAATGCTCCGGTTTGTTGTGCCTCTGCTGCAGCTCACAGAATGACTCAGTATATGTTCTGTATATAGCTCTTACTGTCAGTGATCTAATTAAAACTGTGATGCACAATTCATCTGAACCTCAATGTCATTTCCTCTGCAAGATTGGTCTTTACAGAATTATTTGAGAACTGCAAATTGTGTGATGATTTTCCAGCTGAAATGCCCATCCCATCATGTACTTTTTGTATGTTAAGAGGTGCTGCTTGTCAGGAGGCTAGTCATGGCAACTGCCATTGTGTAATTCAGTAGTTGAAGTAGTATTAATAGTGCTATTGACTCTGTACCCACCCTTCCACTGTACAAGACAGCTAATGGACCAAAGCGCATTAAGAAGTCAATAAGTGTCACGTATTAACTGTGGTCAAGTCACAACTGTGAGCTAAAAACCATTATAGGTGACTACCTCATGAATCTAATGAGATAATGACTTTGAACAATCTAAAATATTACACATATTTAATATTAAGTTGTTTAACACATTTTTGTATATGACATAATTCTTACTTCATGCCATTTTTATGCAACGCAATGATGGCTGCACGCGTTTCTTTGCAGGTCACCATGGTTAACAATGAAAGAACAATGATTTCAAGCATCACGCTCCTTTTAACATGTCAAGTCTGCCATTCTAACCCAATCAGCCTGACATAATGATCTCCAGCCTTGTGCTCGTCAACATTCTCAACTGAGTTAACAAGATGATTACTGAAATGATCTCAGCAGGTCCTTTAATGACAGCAAAGAAATGCAGTGGAAAGTTTTTTTTTTCAGGATTAAGTTAATTTTCATGGCAAAGAAGGACTATGCAATTCATCTGATCACTCTTTATAACATTCTGGAGTATATGCAAACACCTATTATAATAACTGAAGCAGCAACTTTTCCAATTTCCAATATTTATGTAATTCTCAAAACTTTTAGCCACAACTGTATACATATATATCTATACAAAGCTTAAAGTGTCTACTTTTAAATGTAGCAAGCTTAATAAATAAAAAGTTTATGTAATCCATATGAATCTAAGGAGAGATACAGTCTTTCTGCCACACTTCATTCACTGATAAGGACCTGAGACAGGACACGCCCACACGCTAATCACAGGGAAACAGTCAGGGTAATCTACATACAAGGGCACGCCCCCAAACACACACACACACACACACACACACACAGTAGATCCAATAATTTTCCTGCATGTGTGGAAGAGGTTAGGCACTGTACAGGTTTCTGAAGCTCTACAGAATGTTCTGGACAGTGGGAGGAGTTTAGATTTAACTCAGAACAACACTGAGACTCCAACAGAGAATGAAGGATGAGAATACAGCAAGCTGTTACAGCTGTGGTGTAAATATTTATAATATATTCACCCCGTTTTGGATAGCTTCATGCTTATTACACTGCTATCTATAATGTTATTTAGCACAAACACTTTAGCTCCTGTTGCCTAAAATACTGCCTTATATAGCTTATAGATGTTTGTGATATTAAGGTGTAAATGTAAATCGTAATGCAAAAAGTATAAATCGTTGTATAACACTTAAAAATTTTTCACATTACGATTTACATTATAAGTTTGTGTTGTCTTTATGCATGGTCAATAGTTATCGATGATTATTGACAGTAATTTTATTATCATCATGCTTATGTTTCTTTTTCCTTTTTTATAAATCGTTGTGACCATGAAATGATCAGCCACCTGTTTTATAGAGACCAAATGCAAACAAGCAGGAAAGATGCAGATGGACCATCACTATGTCATGGGAACCTCAACCAAGACTGGTGTCTAGATTCGTGATGGATCTCTTGTATTTCTTTAAGCGGTTGACCACACGATAAGGCTTCACCTTTGACTGCATACAACCAGCACATGGACTGACCTCAGATGCCAGGAATGTTACCACTGCTGGCCACAGGGTCTGTGTGAATTGCAAATCAGTTTATGGTAAGCAGCCATAAACACCATGGAAATGCCAGGTATGCGATGTTCACTTGTGTCTTGAGTTAAACAAGAACTGCTTTTCGAGAGAGACACAAAGATGTATGAGTGTTTATATTGTGTAAAAGTGGGCTTTTACAAACATAACTCTCTTTCTTCATAGTGCACTGTTCCTGTTCCCACTGTTTTACCCTGAATGTCTGTTTGCATGGTCATGTTTACAGTATGCCAGAAATGTGTCTTCTGTGTATAAGATCATCTGTGTCCCTCTTCCTTCAATCCTCGACATTTACTTTGCACTAGGTTATAGAGGTGGCATTTATATGTTTATAAGTAAGAAAAATACACAAATGTCAGGAAATGTCAGAACTACTTCAGGACCCATAAACCTGCAGACCCCTAAATAAAGAGTGAGGGCCAAGCTCACTCATCTACACTCCTGTGTGAAAGTGTCCCTGAGAGGTTGGTCTCATGTTTTGTTTTTGTTATTATTCTTTTAATCAAAACTCATTTGCTGTTCATTGTTAAATTACCATATTGTTACAAATGTGCATATTGTACATATTGTTACATATTACACATTGTTAATATTTTTTGTGTTTTTATATTGATTTACATATTGGATGACAATCTTGTATTCTGGCTTTTATACCATAACTACATTAGATGGGGTGGTGAACAGCATAGTATCATGGCACTATAATGCTGGTCACCAGCATACCAGCAAAATTGTATTCTGGTCACCAGCATACAGTAACAGCATACCAGCACCAAAATACAACATATGCTGGTATAGTGGTAAACAGCTATGCTGGTCTATGCTGTTTCTTTTTCAGCAGGGTAGTAACCTCTCTTTTGGGCTCCAACTGACTCTACTATACAGTATGTCACAAAAGTGAGTACACCCCTTACATCTCTGCAAATATTTAGTTATATCTTTTCATAGGACAACACTGCATAAAAGACTATATGTCACTCTCTGTCTGTGCGGCTGAACGGTGGCGAGGCATAATTGCAGAGGCGGATGTTCAACAAAGTGTTTCTTTTTATTTTTTAAAGAATAACAAAAACCAGGGGACTCAAACAAACCGAATACTTTATGCAAAATAAACCAAAACACGATTAACATACTGTATATCCTTTAGTTTAAACGTAACAAATGCTAGACAACTAACTAAACTGAAAACATAATAATTTATAATTAAACTAATGATCAACTCGATTCAGGTGAGCGCCCAAGTCACCTGACCAAGTTGCAACCTGGGAACTGAAGTGTAACGAAACAAAACTACAAAACAAGTCTCTGGGCGCTTTGGCGCCCTCTAGGGGTTATCCCGGACACTATTTGACACAATGAAAAGTAGTCAGTGTAAAGTTTGTATAGCAGTGTAACTTTATTGTCCCCTCAAAATAACTAAAAATACAGTCAATAATAGCTGAACCCCTGGCAACAAAAGTGAGTACACCCCTAAGTGAAAATGTGAAATGTCAATATTTTGTGTGGCCACCATCAATTTCCATGGAGTTCACCAGAGCTTCACAGGTTGCCACTGGAATCCTCTTCCACACCTTCATCACAAGATCATGGAGGTGGTGGACATTTGACACGTTGTGCTCCTCTACCTTCCTTTTCAGGATGCCCCAGAGGTGTTCTATGGGGTTTAGGTCTGGTGACATGCTTGGCCAGTCCATCACCTTTACCCTCAGCCTCTTTAGCAAGCCAGTGGTCATCTTGGAGGTGTGTTTGGGGTCATTATCATGCTGGAACACTGCTCTGCGGCCCAGTTTCTGGAGGAAGGAGATAATGCTCTTCTTCGGTATGTCACAGTACATGTCAGAATTCACGTTTCCCACAATTAACTGTAGCTCCCCAATGCCAGCAGCACTCATGCAGCCCCAGATCATGACACTCACACCACTGGTAGGCAAGACACACTTGTCTTTGTACTCCTCACCTGGGTGCCACCACACACGCTTGACACCATCTGAACCAAATAGGTTTATCTTGATCTCATCAGACAACAGGACATGGTTCCATTAATCCTGATCCTTAGTTTGCATGTCTGCAGCAAATTGTTTGTGAGCTTTCTTTTGAATCATCTTTAGAAGAGGCTTCCTTCTAGTACGACAAACATGCAGAGCATTTTGATGCATTTGGTGCAGCATATGGTCAGAGCACTGACAGGCTGACCTCCCATCTCTTCAATCTCTGCAGAAATCCTGGATGCACTCATCAGTCTCTTTTCCAAAGCCAATCTTTGGATCTGATGCTGAGAACGTGCACTCAGTTTCTTTGGCCGACCATGTTCTTTGCCCTGTTCTAAGAAGTACATGTTCTCTTAAAGCGCTGGATGGTCTTGGCCACTGTGCTGCAGCACAGTTGCAGAGTGTTGGCTATCTTCTTATAGCCTCGGCCATCTTTATGTAAAGCAACAAACATTTCTTCTGAGAGTTGTTTGCCATGAGGTGCCATGTTGAACTTTCAGTGGCCAGGTTGAGAGAGGGGAAGAGCTTTTATACCAAATTTAACTCACCTGCTATCTGGTAACACCTGAGACAGTGTAGCACTGATGAGTCACATGGCAAAGGGGAAGGAAAATTACTAATTGTGCTCAATTTGTTCCCAGGGGTTTAGTTATTATTGGCTGTATTTTTTGTTGTTTTGAGGTGACAATAAGTTTACACTGCTAAACAAACTTTACACTGACTACTTTTCATTGTGTCAAAGAGTTATTTATGCAGTGTTGTCCTATGAAAAGATATAACTAAATATATACACAGATGTGAGGGGTGTATTCACTTTTGTGACATACTGTATGTTATCTTGGACGAAGAAGAAATCAGCTTGAAAGATGACTTGGATGTATTGGACACTGATTTTTCCTGACCTTACCCCATACAGATATAGTAAACACTACTGTATTAGTATGAAAACATACATGGCAGGATTGTACTGTACACACAGTATAGATTGTATTAAGTTATGATTGGCTCATTGACATGTTATATCTGATGTACAGGTAGATTAGTCAGACTAGAAGTCTTTTACTCTTTCCTAATCAATTGTAGAGAGAGATGTTTGGCTTCAATGTTTGGTCTGGGGAACTGGTTTTGAATGGAATCTATTGATAAAAGACCAGAAGGACTGGAGATAGCCTGCTGAATTCTTAAACAGAGGGTTGGAGTTCAGGGCTCGGTCTCTAGAGGTAAATATTACACTCACAGAGAGAAAGTTCATTATCAGTCCCTGTAGCTTAATAGAACCACATGCATGGCTGTCATGTTAATGTCTGGTTGTTTTGATGTTCAATACGTAGCACCGTTTAAATGTGCTTTCTTTGCTGAGAATAAACAGAGATCTTCAGACATCATACTTGCGTGTGTGTTTGTCTCTCCCGATTGGGCCCAGATCGGTATGTCAAGGTGCAGCGGACACAACAAGCTAAAACTCTTCTTTTACGTTAAAACTTAACTCGAACACACTTCTTGTCTACAGTGGCGTAAGTGCACTGTAGACAAAAGTCTGGCTAAAATATCACGCTTTATCATGTATTCAGGGTCGGGGGGGCCTGGAGCCCATCCCAGGTGTCTTAGGGTGGGGTACACACTGGACAGGGTGCCAACCCATCGCAGGGCACTACAGACAATTAGCCTATTGGAATGTCATAATTGGAATACCAATTAGCCTAATCTACATGACGTTGGACTGTGGGAGGGAACCCACCAAGCACTGGGAGAACATGCAAACTCCATGTACATAGAGACAGGAATCAAGCCTGGCTGGGAATTGAACCCAGACCCCGGATGTGCAAGGCGACAGTGCTAACCACCATGCCACCCTGGCTAAAATATGAAAAAATAAATCTGGCTGTGCATGTGGTATGAGTCTGTGTAATAACAGAAAAAGACAGTGTTTTTTTTTTCTTTAATTTTTTTAATAATTATATTTAAAAATACCTTGTCAGTCATTGACTCATTGGCCCACAGCCCTCAATATTTTCTAAAATGATTACTGGAATTCACAGTGGTTGACCTGCATGTTATGGCATTTCATTTTTTTTATTTTGTGACCAGTCAGTCTTTAGAGGAATGCTTTATACCCAGCTCACTGAGATAAGACTTGTCTTTTCCTGGCTCAGAGTGACTCTGAGATCATAACTTGCTCATAAGGTTAAACTCCAAGCTGGACAAATTTTTTTAACCATAATGGGAAAGGCATCTACTTCACCATAGCTTACTTGCCAGCATTCTGAATAATAATAAATAAATAAAACACAGTTGACAAAAGCATCATCTAATTGGTTAATTTGTCTCTTTCTCCGAGACAGGGCTAGAGACTGGACGAGACCAGACAGGACCAGGGACACAGGGGCTAGAGACTGGACGAGACGAGACCAGACAGGATCAGGGACTAGAGGCTAAGGGAAACACACTGGAGGCACCCACATCACCTGACTGAGGTGCCTTCTGGGAAACTGAGTTGACTAACAAAAACTACAAAACAAAAACAAACATGTGCACACAGCGACTTCTGGTGGTAGTCCCTTACAAATACTGTGTTTCACCATGCATTAATCATATAACATGTATGGGAATCTGTCTCACTCAGTGTAAAATCCTCAATGTAAATTAGGAAGAAGATGGGAGTCAGCAAAAACATTAAAAAAAAAAAAAGTTAATTGGACTATGAGAGAAAGCTCCACTGCTGCCTATAGATATAAACTACATTGTGTGCTTGTGACACGACATTCATGTTTTTTTATATAGGATTTGCTTAAGTAAGGAAATTGCAAACCATTTTAGATAAAAAAATATATGTTTAAGGAGCTTATATAAATATATGGAAAATAAGTAAGTGCAATATAAATTAGATACGAAAATGTTAATTAAATGTGCACATTAAGTGGTATTTACATAATTTATATTTTATTGGTACATTTTACAAAAGTGATCAAATGAAATCTGAAATTAAATCACTGCTGATGCATATATATTAACTAATGTACAGATGGTTATGTTGTGTTTCTGTTATGAGAAACCTTTTCATCATAAAACATTTCTATTATCACAATTGTCAATTACAAGAAATTATGTAAATGAAAAGTTTAGTGAAATAAGCTAATGCAGATTCGTTTTTATTATTACTGCAGTGAAATTTCATCATTATCATTAGCTAAGCAAGAGCAGTGTTTCCCTTAGTGTGTGTGCTTGTGCGCGCAAAGGATGAAGGGAGACTTTCACACACAAGCACTAACAAAAACACTGTTCTGTCTGGAAACATTTTTAATGACACTCACACTGACATACTGTCACGGGTCTAACTGGTGGTAGTTGCTAGACCGGCTGATGGTGTTGCCGTGGGCATGAAGGTAGGCATGAAGACTGGAGAGACAGGACTGGAGGCACAGAGACTGGAGAGACAGGACTGGAGGCACAGAGACTGGAGAGAGAGGGCTAGACAGGAGACAGGGCTAGGGGCACAGAGACTGACAGGAACTAGACTAGCTGGGTTAGTGAGGTTAGTAGCTACATGTACTGGGGACACTGGAGGCTGACCTAACCGGGTTAGTGGCTAATGGGGTTAGTACTGACCTAGGGGACCGGAAGACAAAAGGCAGGGCACACATGGGGCTATACCAAACTAGCGGCTAACCTACTAGTGACCAGAACCACTAGCAGTCACTCCCACTAGAGATTAGCCTACTGGAGGCTAACCCTACTAGCCATCAAGGCCTACTAGCGGCTAACCCTGCTAATGGCTAAGCACTCATGTGGCTACACATACAAGGGAAAAGACCAGAAGGCAAAACAGTACTTACACAGGGCACAGGAGGAGACACAGCCTAACTACACAGTGAACAAAACAGCTCCATGAATCCACATACACAAGGAACATCAAGGAAACAAAACTAAAGCCCTCTGAAAACAAAGGTTACAAAACATAAACTTAAAGTAACAAAAAGGAATGCCCACATGACGGAAATACAAACAAACAAACAATTACCAACAGACACAAACAATGCTCGACCCAGTTTCCCAGAACAAACTGCTATTTATAGAAGGTTTTAATGAGCCACCTCAGTTCAGGTGAGCCTCATCACCGGACTGAGGTGCCTTCTGGGAAACTGAGTCAACCAACAGGAACTACACACAAAGACATACAGACATGAACAGTGACCTCTAGTGGAGGTTCCTAACAGTACCACCCCCCCTTAAAAACGCTTTACCGGAGGTCCCCATTGTCTTGAGTCATTTCACCCGACTTACGACGCCGACGAGCTGGTTCCCCGAGCAGGATGGGAAGGCGGGCGGAACTGGAATGCCGCCGAAGCCAGGCACCGGAGGCAGTCTCGGGTCTGCCCTTGATGCTTGGCAGCGGAGGCGGCAATGGCCCGTTCTCGGGGTGGTAGACTTGACGCCGAAGCCGGGTGGTGGATGTGGGACCTCATTGACACTCTGGGATGGGAAGGGGGGGGAATCCCCCACTGAGGCACTGGATGACGGAGCCTCCCCGTGAGGCTCGGAGACGAAGGGGTGGAGCCTCCCCGTGAGGCCCGGAGACGAAGGGGTGGAGCCTCCCCGTGAGGCCCGGAGACGAAGGGGTGGAGCCTCCCCGTGAGGCCCGGAGACGAAGGGGGGGAGCCTCCCCGTGAGGCCCGGAGACGAAGGGGTGGAGCCTCCCCGTGAGGCCCGGAGACGAAGGGGTGGAGCCTCCCCGTGAGGCCCGGAGACGAAGGGGTGGAGCCTCCCCGTGAGGCCCGGAGACGAAGGGGTGGAGCCTCCCCGTGAGGCCCGGAGACGAAGGGGCGGAGCCTCCCCGTGAGGCCCGGAGACGAAGGGGTGGAGCCTCCCCGTGAGGCCCGGAGACGAAGGGGTGGAGCCTCCCCGTGAGGCCCGGAGACGAAGGGGGGGAGCCTCCCCGTGAGGCCCTGGAACGGAGGGGTTGGAGCCTCCCCGTGAGGCCCTGGAGCCTCCCCGTGAGGCGGAGACTGGAGCCTCCCCGTGAGGCCCTGGAACGGAGCTTGGAGCCTCCCCGTGAGGCCGGAACTTGGAGCCTCCCCGTGAGGCCCTGGAACGGAGCTTGGAGCCTCCCCGTGAGGCCCTGGAACGGAGCTTGGAGCCTCCCCGTGAGGCTTTGGACGCGGTGCTTGTGGGACTTTTCATAGTTCAGCTGTAGGGCAAGCCGACTACCCTCAGCCTGCTTGCCCCAGCGTTACGGTCCCAGCCCCCCCAAAAAAAAATTTCCCCGGGGGGACCCCTCTGCTATGCCTTGGTTTGGTCGAGCATTCTGTCACGGGTCTAGCTGGTGGTAGTTGCTAGACCGGCTGATGGTGTTGCCGTGGGCATGAAGGTAGGCATGAAGACTGGAGGCACAGAGACTGGAGAGACAGGGCTAGACAGGAGACAGGGCTAGGGGCACAGAGACGGACAGGAACTAGACTAGCTGGGTTAGTGAGGTTAGTAGCTACATGTTGTACTGGGGACACTGGAGGCTGACCTAACCGGGTTAGTGGCTAATGGGGTTAGTACTGACCTAGGGGACCGGAAGACAAAAGGCAGGGCACACATGGGGCTATACCAAACTAGCAGCTAACCTACTAGTGACCAGAACCACTAGCAGTCACTCCCACTAGAGATTAGCCTACTGGAGGCTAACCCTACTAGGGGCTAACCCTACTAGCCATCAAGGCCTACTAGCGGCTAACCCTGCTAATGGATAAGCACTCATGTGGCTACACATACAAGGGAAAAGACCAGAAGGCAAAACAGTACTTACACAGGGCACAGGAGGAGACACAGCCTAACTACACAGTGAACAAAGCAGCTCCATGAATCCACAGACACAAGGAACATCAAGGAAACAAAACTAGAGCCCTCTGAAAACAAAGTTTACAAAACAAACTTAAAGTAACAAAAAGGAATGCCCACATGACGGAAATACAAACAAACAAACAAACAAACAAACAAACAAACAAACAAACAAACAAACACAAACAATTACCAACAGACACAAACAATGCTCAACCCAGTTTCCCAGAACAAACTGCTATTTATAGAAGGTTTTAATGAGCCACCTCAGTTCAGGTGAGCCTCATCACCTGACTGAGGTGCCTTCTGGGAAACTGAGTCAACCAACAGGAACTACACACAAAGACAGACAGACATGAACAGTGACCTCTAGTGGAGGTTCCTAACACATACATTAACAAAATCACAGCTTTCTGACAGAGAGAGACTCTGGGTCTTTAACAAGGAACCTCTTTATTGACAATTGCTTTTGCTTTATACACTAACACACATACAGACACAGGTCACAATGTTATAATAAACAGAACATGCGCTCAAGGATCTTGACTATACAAGTGACGCACGCACACTGAGACTGAGCATGGGAGATGATTACCCATAATTCTATAGAACATGAGAGAAGAACCATTAGCTCAGTGATCACCTGAAAATTGACAAAGTGCATCCATACTATTCATATCAAGCCCTCGCTTGTTTATTAAGTTCAAATGCATTTAGAAATCTGATTGTCTTGCAAAATGCCCAGAGACCAAGTTACTCATGACCCAAGGTCCCCCCCCCCCCCACTACAGGGACATGCTGGCATTTTCTAAGGGCAATACATTTCAATCTAATATGGCATGAGCATAATACAGAACGATTCAACACTTAACTAAACAAAGATGAAGACTTGTCCTATTTACTTTTGCTTATTATTTTAACTTGAAAAGAAACATGAATATGAAATTAGAATAAACAGAAAAGACAATATATAAGATTCAATTAATGACAAGGATTGGAAATGTGATATTAATTATAAGTGATATTTGCTTACCTTGATACAGGCATTTATGAGGCCAAGAGCATGAGGCAGAATACACCCTGGACAGAGTGACAATCAATTGCAGGACACACACACACACACACACACACACACTATGGGCAATTTGGGAATGTCAGTTAACCTAATGTGCATGTCTTTGGATTTGGTGAGGAAACAAAGACTACCAGGAGAAAATCTAAGCACAGTGAGAACATGCAAACTCCCTGCAAACAGATCCAATTGAAGCAAACTCTCGACCCCTCAGGTTCAAGGCCACAGTAATAAACCACCGTGCCACCAGCAGTCTAGATTTACTTAGACAAAACCTTTTTCTCACATAACCACCGTGTTTTATATGAACATGGTCTGTCATTCCAGGCCTTCTTATCTGGAAACTTCCAGATCTCACCACAGTCTTCATTATTACCTTTATCATTTGGTTCCCCCTTATACCAGAACCTAAAAATGAGAGAGTATTAATCAACTCTCTGAGCTTATGTTAACTAACATGTATATAAATATTCGAACCAGTAAAAACACATCAGTATAGTATAATATTAGGAAAGAAGTCTGACATCAATAAAATCTCCCCAACTTGTGAGGGGGGTCTGTGATCCAAGCTCGTAGGTGTTAACAGATCAGAGGTCGGTAACGTGAAAATCCATAAACGTGAGACTCCGAGACAAGAGACAAAGGCGCTGTCAGTAAAGCGAAAAAATGTGGTCGAGATGAGGCAGGCGGAGACAAGAAGAGAACTGCTGAAATATTGGGCTAATATCCCACACAATAATCTGGCATGGTAGTGTTTCAGAGCTTGGTTTAAATAGCCAGAACAGATGATTAATAATAGCATACAGGTGTGCAGAGAATGAGCGAGACAGTGAGATGCAAGGAGTGGTTAAGTGCATGGAAGAGGAGTTTGCAGGTGGTCATGGTGACAGGACACCTGAAATTAAGAGACAGTTACCTCTTGGACAAAATGCATTAACATTACAACATTTGGCAGACACCCTTATCCAGAGCAACTTACATTTTTTCTTCATTATACACCTGAGAAGTTGAGGGCCATGTTGAAGGGCTCAACTGTGACAACTTTGTGGTTGTGGGGCTTGAGCCTGGGATCTTTTGAACCATAGTCCAATGCCTTAACCACTGAGCTACCCCTGACCCAATGATGTCATGCTGAGCATGAATGCCACCTGGATAAAGATATCAGTACCGCAACTAAAGCAAAGCTAGTCAACACAATTTTCTTCACCATAGAAACCTTTGGCCATGAAACTTGGACAAACAAGGGGACAGCCAGATGACACCTTTGGGCTGTGGTGCCGGAGGAGACTGTTGTGAATCACATGGATAGCAAGCATTGCCAACAAAGAAGTCTAAGAGCACATCAAGCCAAATACTTCACTGGAAGCCAAGATGACCAAGCAGAAGTTCATTCATGTCATGCAAAGCAATTCACTTGAGAGGGCAGTCATGCTAGGAATGGTCAGTGGAAGCAGAATAAAGGTCTGCCCATGAACTTGATGGCTTGAGAAAGTCAAATCTGATACCAACATGAGCATGGTCACACTCAAAAAAGTGGTGACCAATAGACTTTTGTGAGGTGAAATGATCCACAGCATGACCAAAAATTGCATGACATAAATGTTGGAAATTCACATTAGCTGAGATGTTGCAATGAACAAAAAAAGATATAATAAGAACTTCAGTTTCTTTACCCAGTGCTACTGTTCTGTTCTGTACCATCCACCCATTTACAATTTCCCTCTGTGTCTCTGTCACTCAGACCAATCCAAGCCTGTTGATAGCTGCCCATGTGGTTAATTATAAAGTCCTGTAATTGAGATGTATTAAACAACTTCACTGGTTTAGACTTTCTTCAGCTACACACACACACACACATTCCTCTTTGCTGTTTATGATCACCAGGTCTGCTCCTCTCTCTCTGCAGTCCTGTCTGCTCTCAGTCCAGTTCTTCTTCTCAGTAGAGATGTAGTAAACACTGGAGCTTGTGAATCTCCATCCTTGTTTAACAAGATCTGATCATATGGAAGAACAGAAAATATTGCATGTTGGTGTAAATGTACATCACTGGGATTTAAAGTGTGTGTTTAGACTGACACTGGTGTTTCTCTTTAGTCAGGTTATTGTAACTGGTTTGTAACTGGTGTTTCTCTTTAGTCAGGTTATTGTAACTGGCCTGTAACTGGTCTTTCTCTTTAGTCAGGTTATTGTAACTGGTCTGTAGCTCATCGTGTTCTATATTCAGGTTAATGAATTTGATCCACAGCACTGTAACAGCAATCAAAAGGAGAGCACACACCAGGACCACACACACTGCAACCAGTCTGTATTTTCTGCTCCCTTCTGTGTTGAATCCTAGTAGAAGAACATACACAGAGATATGTGTGTGTCAAGCAACTAACAAAATAAACCAAATGAAGCAATCAAAACACAGACAAAGATTTTTCATAAGTAAATGTTGAATCAGTGTGTAAAAATACTACTGTAGTAGAAGTTGATACTGTGAAGCTGCAACAGATAATGATAGAGTTTCTAGTATTCTGTCCTCCAGTCGTAATTTCTGTATGTAATGTTTATGATGGTGCATGAGAGACACAAAGCCCACAGCACTTTAGTGAAATATGCATCCCTGCACTGTATAATTTGATATTAAATAAAACTAATAATGTAGTACAGAGCAATTATTAGGTAGAATTAAGAACGTTTTTTTTTTATTTTTTACTTTAGTTCATTACAAAGTCAAAACAATATGTGTTCTGTGTAACTGGACTGAATCTTATTGAATTTAAAATGAATTGTTTGAATGCAAAACTGAATCAAATTATACAATATGCTATACATGTGTTTGTGTATATGTGTTTTATTATGTGTATATACACAATATGTTTTATGTATTAGTGTTTAATGTGATTAGAGGATTCTGTTGAGTCTAATAATAATAATAATAATAATAATAATAATAATAATAATAATTGTTTAATACCATACAGTGCACATGTAGACATGCTCATGCATACTACACACACACACACAACACACACACGACACACACACACACCACCACACCACACACACACACACACACACACACAGCTAGATGGTGGCACACTACAACAGATCCCAAATGGTTCTAAACTGTGTTTTAGCCTTACTTCTTCCAATAGTTTCTACAGCATATGATCAGAGCAACCATAGTTGTTGATGCAATTCAATTTTATTTGTATAGCGCTTTTTACAATTGACATTGTCGCAAAGCAGCTTTACGCAATCAAAATAAGTAGGTTTGTATGAAATGTGAATGTGTATGAATCAAAATGATAAAATTGTCCCTGATGAGCAAGCCGAGGGCGACGGTGGCAAGGAAAAACTCCCTGAGATGGTAATAGGAAGAAACCTTGAGAGGAACCAGACTCAACAGGGAACCCATCCTCATCTGGGTGATAACGGATAGCAGGGATTGATGAGCATAATACTGTGTAAGACTGGAGGTTCAGTATAACAGGAGATGTGTTTTAAATTAAATGGAGTCCAGTTTGTTCCTTGGGGCTCAGGTACCCTGTAGGAAATTCCAGTCCTGAGCGAATGACTGAAGTCACAGGTCCCCAGAGAACAGCTGTCTGCATCCTTCGACGACAGGACAGTCTTCGTGGAAACCATCCCCAGCCACCACGTGCATCTCAGGCAGACCACACAGGGCATCCATGCGACGAGATCTCCAACCAGAAGCAGGAGTCCAGGACAGGTTAGACAGGTCCAGAGGGCAGAGGGGTCTGGATCACAATTTTTAAATTAAAAATATAACATTTAAATATCTTATAAAAAATACCAAAGAAAACTATTGTGTATAGAGTGATTAAAAACAATACAATTTATGTTATTGTGGGAGATTTTTCTCCTACACTAGTTACAGTTGCCTTAATTACAAATATTACACAAAAACTTTAACTTTAAAAAGAACCAAAGAAAAGACTCCGGACTCCTTGTAGATCTGGATGAAGTAAGGCAGGATTTATTGCAGCAATAAAACCAAGTGAGCCAGCTTAGCAATGCCTAGGTTGTAGTCCCAAGCACCTCCAAGACCTGACTGCAGTACTGTGACATGGGCACTTCTTTTATACAGTTTTCAAGGGGAGGAGCGCTCAACTAGCCCCCTCCCCTGTACATTTTTTCTTATTTCTTATCAAATTATTAACCCATTGTAATCCAACTTTTTCCAAGTATTGTCACCCATTGTAATTACATTTTCTCTTATCTTGTTTGCTTACGTCATATACCTCGTCATCTGACTCCATATCTTTTCCCCATTATAGTCTATTTTTCTTTCAAATTATTTTCCATTATCTTTACACTAAGTTTGTTTATTATTAAAAAATATAGGGGCGGCGCTTATTTTACTATATATTCTTAGTTCTTCCGGGTTACTCTACAGTTCTCGACAGACAGGCCATGGGTAAGCATCTCTCTCGCACTCATTTTAATTATTTGTCTTATTTTCCTAATTTGTTGTATTTACGTATTTTATTTTATTGTTATAGCTAAGCGCAACTGCCCAAGCACTGAATACATCCCTTTGGACGATTCGGACAGCCAGGACAGTCCAGAGCACAACTCCTTTGAGGATTACACTCCTACTGAACCTGTTGCTGACCGAGCCTCAGTGAGTTTTTGCCAAAATGAGTCTGATGGATCATTGACACAATTTCTTCATAAGAACGGTCTTACTTATGCCAGGAAAGATGACTCCGGGCCTGGTCCTTCTAAGAGACCACGTCCGGAGGCACATAGCTCCCCTTTACTTTCCTTCAGGCCCGTGCGACCAGAGTCTAGTACTCCAGCCCATTCTCTTTTAAGGCCTGTTGGTCTAAGAAGCGTCAGTACTCAGACTGATTTTAAAATGTCTGTTGGTACCCAAACTGATTTTCCTGAAGCGCCTACACCACTTTTGAATCGTGGTATTTCTGTTTTTATTCCTCACACTGATCTTCCCATCAATGTGGTTCTGGGTCAGAGAAGGCTTGATATTTAATTTCTTATGCCTTTTGTTATTTGATGCTTACCCAGGCCCCCTATTTTACTGTACTTTTATATGTTGGGCCTTATACTTTGTATTTTTATTTTATTCACTATGTAGGTGCACATGCCATTTTATTTTGTGCCTACTCTTATTAAACTTATTATTCATTAAGCTGAGTGTGTGTCTTTTGGTTATTTGTCTGTGTCCCTTTAAATTTGACATGTCTGCACATGTATCCAGCCCCTGTTACATCACAGTTAAGATCACCCCATGTCTGAGGAGATTACCTCATGTCTGGGGCTATTGGCATTACATAATGTCTAGGGCTAATATCAGCTGACATTACCTCATGTCTAGGGACATCAGGTACTTTTGGATGCTCAGGGTACAAAGATTACATCATCCCTAGGGTCTGTTTGGTACACACTGTCCCCTAAGCATCTCAAATCCAAGATGGCTACCTGTCTAGAGTTCATTTGAGTTCATGCTGCCTGTTCTTGCTACTGTGACATCACACTGTCCTTAGCTCATCTCTGTCCCCTTACCTTACCTCTATGTTCTTTTACTAAGATTAATAGTTTCTATCATATTGTTGCATGCACAAGTATATTTAATTAAAATGTGCTCACATATTTCCCCCTCTGTGACTTTTAAGTCACATAAAGAAAAATAAAGCAAAGGAAATAGAAAATAATGCTTACACATTATACCAACTTACATATTATACTAACTTAATACTTAACTTATAAGCTTTACATGTTACTACAGAGAAAGAAATAAACAGAAAAAATGGAAATAAACCCTACATTTTGAACCCTATTACAAAAGGAAACCTTACTTAACCTTAAACTATGCGTGCAAAATTACTAAATCAATTTTAAATCAAATTTAAACCATTAACTCAAAGGAAACTTACTAAATCAATTAACTGAATCTTAAAACTCACATATTACCCCCTCACCAGACATCAGTCTAAGAGAGGTAAGTAAAAGGTGAGTAAACTTAGCATAAACGAGTATATGAGAGTACAATAAGCATGCAATTGGTTAGATACGAAGAGTCCAGAGGTGGGCGAAAAAACCTTCCGTATAGCCAATTTAGAAGGAAAAATTCCCACCTTGCCAGCTTTTTTTGTGCTCGACAGTGCATTCAACCAGACTTTTTCAACTTCGTAAACAGTTGAACAAGACCATTAAAGAAACCATTAAGCCATTTAAGCATCCGTTAGGGGTCCCTGATCAAGAGAGCCGTGTCAGACTTCAGTCCTCTTCATCATGCCTCGACCTTTCAACCGTATCGAATTAACAGTGAGTTCTAACATGCTCACAGCGTCGATAGTGGAGAATTCGTTTATCCTGTGCCCGTTCTGCGTAAGAAGCTACCAACTTTCAGCACGTATTCGCGAGAAGTTCCAGCACACGTTTGCATAAGTGGTTGTGTATTTTGTCCATCAAAATGTCCATCCCATTCTTCCTCAACATCGACTTTTAGTTTTGGTCTATCTGCTGCCATGTATACATCGTCAAATTCAATTACCCCACAGATATCATATCCAACCCAATTCTCTTCGATCCCAATACCTCTATAGAGGCCTAGCTTCAGATGTCTTCCAAGCTGATATGAAGTCGTTACCAGACGAAGTCCTCTGTTTATGTCCAGGTCAAACGTCTCCTGTCTCATTGACTTGATCCATTTGAAGTCTCTTGTCAAGACGTTGGCCATCACGATGAACTTCTTAGTCCCCATCGGACGGTGTGGGAACATGGTCGACCAGATCATGTCTTAGGTCTGCCCATCTTCTTGTTGGGGTCTGTTCCAGAACCTCCCTCCATGCATTACGGCAGACTGTACAGGAAACTATCCATCGTGGGTCAGGAACCGGTTCCATCCTGCATACACACGTGTATAACAGAGACAGGACAAAAATACAAAAAACACACAAAACATATTTCTTGTTCTAATACTACTTTTTTTTTGTTTGTTTGTTTGTTTGATTAACATACTATGCTAAATAAACTCAGTATACATGTGAGTAATAAATATACAGTCATTTTGTCCATCATGTAGCAGTGGTAATCTTTTGTGTTCACTTCATTTCCACGTTAATGGAGTCTGCCTCCCAGTCTTCATCTGGTGGTGTTTGTTCGTGATATTCCACAGTCATTGTATATTGTCCCACCATTCTTTGAATGCTTGCTTTCGCCAGGGGGATAACGCAACATGACAGTATGAGCAGAGTTCCCAGTACTATCAAAATAATTGTCCCTAGTTTCACAAGTAGTTCATACCAATTTGAAGGATTCAGCCAATCAAACCAGGAAGTCCATCCATTATTCCTCTGTTCGTCTTGAATGATTTTAACATTTTCGTCTCTCATGTCCCTCATGGCTCTTAAAAGCTTAGTTATGTTACCATCTGGGCCTGTGTACCTTGGAATGTATGTACAACATTCTTCTCCAATTAAGGCACATACTCCTTGTTGAGGTGCCAGCATCGTGTTCAGGGCGAATCTATTCTGTGTAGTCATTAATGTATTTCTATCCAATTGTTCCTGAACCAGTCCTAAGACTCCTAAAGTGTGATTCCAAAATCTTTGTTGATTGTAATAAAGTAGGTTGATCCACCTTGCATTTTTCGAAATTTGAACCCATGGCAAGAAGATTGTCGTAAATGCTCCTCCTACCCTGTTTATAGCCTCATGCTCAGTTGGTACACCAACTGGAATACCATCCCAGGTTACTGATAGTCCTCCATCTCTATCAAACTCTTTCCATGCCGATATTTCCTTTCCAATCGTTTTCACAAACTTGTCTTCACGTTTATTCCGTCTGTGTTTCTTGCCATATAGTCCTACTACAATCAAATCTCCTTCTAATAGTACTGGAGCACAACACCCACCCCAGTTATTTGGTAAGTTTTGTCTAACTGTCGTTCCTCCACAGTACCAGAATATGTCTGCCAGCGGTGTTGTTCCAGCGCTTAAATCTGGTTGTTGTACTTTTACTATTTCACTGCATGTCAGACTGTCTGTTTTATTGTAGCATATCTGGTGCATTTCTATGAAGAATCCTGCTGCTGGCTGTGTTTCATTGCAACTTGGTGATAGATCTCCTTTTTCAATGCTTCCATTTGAGTAGATGCATAAAGGATAGTGTTGTTGTGTAGGTGTTATTTCTCTTTGTACAGCATCTAATGTTCCTACAGGCTGATATGAACATTTGCTTATGTTTTGCATCCATTCAGGGCCATAATGTATAGCAGCTGAATGCAAAAGACAGCTAATAGGGCACAGTTGTTCACTGTATGTTGGATTGTCTATACATTCTCTTGTTCCATGTGTTATCACCACATGTGGGGGTCTATTGCTTCTATCATGACACACAATGCAGTCTCGCGTGTTTACGGATTCAGCTGTAAATTTCAACCATTGGAAGAACATGTCATTCCTCCATGTCTGGTCAGATTCTGCTTGATTTTTGGATAATTTCTTTGTTATCTGCGGAATTATTGTTACGTATTTTATTGATTCAATATTTGATATATTGGGCTGGTCGGGCGCTTTTGCATAGCATTCCTTCCATCCTGCAAGTGAAACACATACTCCTCTAATTTTGCCGTCTATTGAATTCTCAAATGCGCACCAACCGTTGGATCTTGGTACAGCTTCTATTAGTCCATC
Organism: Clarias magur; assembly: GCA_013621035.1. NCBI lineage: Eukaryota > Metazoa > Chordata > Actinopteri > Siluriformes > Clariidae > Clarias > Clarias magur. Next base: position 49,580 of record QNUK01001503.1, read on the forward strand.
TAATGTTGCCATCTGTGCTTTATTCCAATATGCCTTTTTTCTCATTTCTATGTAGATGCGCACTCTTTCTTCTGGGGGTTGTGTATTATCGACCTCTATTTGGTAGGTTGCTTCCCAAAATCCTGTTCTTTCCCCACTGTACAATCCAGCTACTATTCTAGCTCTAGTTATTGTAGCTAATGCACAGCGTATTTGTCTCTCTTCATTAGTCCATTTCGGTTGGTTTCTCTCGTTCTTAGTAGCACCACTGTTAATTAGACCAATCATGAAGAGGATTCCTATACCCATAGACCTCCTTCGCTTCAGGAGGCAATAAGACGGTGGTTTCTCCATTTGGATCACAACGGTGACACGTGGGACTATGGCCAAATAACCTACACAATATTTTTCTTGGGGGTTTTTTTGTTGGGTATGTTTTTTCAACTGTAGTTGGTTTAAATAATTTAATCACT